>JAMKCH010056977.1:0-17376 GCA_023653785.1 Ophioderma brevispina | reverse complement strand
ACGCGGTTCGCCACATTACTTGCTGCCTACAATACATAACCCGCTCCGGGTTCATTTAAACTTCCGGTCAGTCGACCGTGGACACGTGCTGGATCGAGTGCTATAATAGCAGTAAGATTTGCATAATGGAAATGTACTACGCAGGCGCGAAGTGGTCCCGTCGGTGATTGCCAGGAGTCGTGACTACCACTAAAGTCGATTTACGCATGCGTAAAATCCCCTTTACAGCTTGACACAAGCGGAATGGGTAGGGTCTGTTCGTTGCCGATTGAAGGTCTCATTTCACAGCTGTTGGACCCTATGCAAAGTCTTTTACACTTTGTTATTACCATATGCCACCATATTTAACTTTACTTCAATTGCCGTGATGTCAATGGAACAGTTCCCCAAAGATTTTTTGGGGGAATCGGACATATCCAGTTCATGGCTAGGCCCTAGTCACTGTGTTTAAATATATCGCAACTTTTACTTATCGTAGGAAATGCAAGTACAAATTTGGATGTTCATTTTAATATCTAAATGACTATTGCAATTGGCACTTACAGAATTAACAGATAAAATAAATACACATATCAAGAACTGTTATTGGGATACTAATACTTTGATTTTCCCAATATGTGGCTCTTCATAACATGCAAACCGACCTGGAATACGGTAGGGGGCGCAACAATGCAAAGAGGAATGTACGTGTGTATATTTGGTGTGTTTGTGTGCGATTCTGTACAAACATGCTAGTCTATTTGGGTACTTTTCTACAGAACGATAAAAACCTAATAATTCCTGCCTATTTAGTGTAATCGAAGTATAGTTAATTGACTTACTGAATATTTCACAGTTGACACCATCATAAATTCGCCACACCAATCATAGTTGTCTCGTATATTGCGACACTCTCCGTCATTCTGACACGGACTGCTAGCACAGGGAGCTGAAAAGAAACAAAGTGTTATAAACACAGAAAGTACTCACTTGAATGGCTGAAATATTTGAATAAGTCCAGTCAAAATTTTCCTATTGATGTTTTGTTGCTTCTATGAGATTTTGGCCGGAAATCAGCCCAAAGCATATGGTCCAGACTATATGGGTCTCGGAGCATAAATTAATCTTGAAAAATATTCCAAGTCCAACATAGCTCCAAGAGCATATTAACTCTGCTCCTGGATCATATTCTGGAAAATCTTTCCAAGTCAAATATGCTCTAGAAGCATATTTGAATAGTCTCTAGAGGCATATTGAATAGCTCCTGGAGTTCAGTAGAGAATACTTCCTAATTCCATACTGCTCTAGGAAGTATATTTGCATAATGTGCTCCGGAGTTTTTTGCATTCAATTGACTTAGAATATTTCTCCACAGTATTTAATGCCTCTAGGACCATATGGTCCAGAGCATGATTTTGGGCCAAAATCTCAAAGAAGTGGTTTTTGCTTTAACTTCACAGCAGAATAACATTAACATGCTCATCTACCCAAGGCCACATTCAGTGAAGTGTACATTAGATCTCATCTCTTGTGCACTTCTGGGTAATCAAAATCATAATACCCAAAGGTGGTTTTTTTTCAATACACTTTTAATTGGAAGGTCCTGACCGTGTGGCATGGGAAAATGAGATTTCATTGTAATTTGAATCTGGAATCTGGCTGTTTTTGACAATCTTGCATTAACCCCATCACACCCAACTCACTAGAACTCTGTGAGCTGAGGTTAGAAAATTCACCAAGTCCAAAAGATTTTGATGACGGCATTGTACGAACACACATATGGCCACGAATTGCTGGCCGGGCCAGCGATGCCCCCGTGGCTTACCATCCCTGCTCGTGGGACTGGTGCCCCCCCGTTTTTCGAATCCCCCCAAGATTCCCGTCGTCTTAAGCTTCTATCCCTTTACCCTTGCTCTCGGGAGATGGGCTAGTACACAAGAACAGTGTTAGGGTTTAAAGGCTGACTCATGGAGACATTTTCCGAGGATGTTTACTCTCAATTCTCACAAATTGCATTTTCTGCTATACACGATGCTGTTGTGTACATACTAATATAGGTACATTCATATTGATGTCCTATAGAAAATCACACAGTCTTAATCAAATTTTGGATCTGAATTGTTTAGTACACAGGTGTCAATCGGTTTGACTTGGCCTGTTTGGTATAGTTCTACTACATATTATAAAGGTTTAACTACATCAAATGACCTAGAATTTCGGCGGTTCTCGTCTTTCGCGCTCGCTATATTCAAAGATATAAGCTGTGGGCCGCCCCATGACCTTGACCCTGGCACGTGCCCTTGATCCCCACATATGAGGGATCCGTATGGTGCACCTATGACAAAGTTTGGTTCCAATTAAACTTTCAGTTTTCAATTTAGAGTGAATTTTACATGTTTGCCCATTTTTCAACTTGACCTCACATGATTTCAACATGACCTTTGACCTCACACATAATGGCGGATCCAATTGTTGCACCTGATGACAGAAGTTTGGGTTCCATTGAACAGTTTAAACTTTTCAATTGAGGTCAATTAAAAAAACTTAACAATTTGTGTACACACACATCCACACACACACACTCCACCACACCGATACACACACCCAACGGATTGCTAAGTGGTCCTGCCAGCTATAGCTGGTCGGGCACACAAAATCACATTAATCTCAAACTTTGGAATTAAAGGTGCATTTTCGTGATTCCACCACCTTCTGTTTTATTCATGGTTCGCTAGTATCCTTAGAAAAGGTTATCACAATTTGAGTTGATACCGAGCTTGCGGTTTTGTGTTATGACAAATGCTTTGTTTCATATGGTCACATAGGCCACTGTTCTGGTAATTTCTGTCTGTTTACGGACCAAAATACAAAATTTGCCAATTTCTTACAGATACGACCGAATATGCACGCAAGATTTGGTACACAATGGATACTAGGGCACGGTTCAATGAATTAAAAACTCAATTTTTCGGGTAAATCGGGGTGGGGGGACGCGGTTGTGGATCCGAAGTGCCCCTGTAGGTGGGTGACCCAATCGAAAACCTCATCCCCCACTTCATAAAATGCTTTTATTTCCTTACCTAATTCTGCCCATGTAGGTCCCATGTAATTTCGCATACGCTGCAGTGTATAGCGCATTTTGTTGCCACCCAGCACACATGTCCTCCCAGTTACACCTGGGTCCTTAGGATTGCACGCTCTGAAATGTAAAAACACTCAATTAGGCAACAGGTTTATCTGTAAGTACTTGGTCTATTCTTGATGAGCGACTTTTTAAGTCTGGAACAGATTAATACTCATATGAACACAATGAGGGCACTATTGAGAATTCTCATTATGTAACAACCAAACATGTTTGTTCAAAACCATGCAAGATTGAGACAATTGAATTGTGCCTTCCTTAGCAAGGAAATCGTGTGGTATTGTCAAAAAAATTGTCCTTTCCAAATTTAGCATGGAAGAATATAAGGAAGCGTGCCTTCTTAAAAATGATAATATGTTTTCTACAAACTTTGAAATATACATTTAGTTCACACACTCGGTTTCTGGGTGTTATATATTTGAATGTTGGAAGTCAGAGTTCCATCAAAATGTCCTCTCTGAAAAATAGTAGTTTACCATACCCAATATAGTCAATTAGACATTTTAGCCCCATTTTTAAAAATGCCTCAAAATATACAGGTCTTTCATTTAACTTGTTTCCACAGCTTCAAAACAGAACACTAGCTTTTCAAAAAACACCACATGAGATTAATGATCAAACAATCGTGAGACATAACAGGTTGATCCAAATATGACAACAATCATGGGTGCTATTTTGTGGTTATCCTTATTAATCACCTTAACTCTGGCTCAAATTTCGGGACAGTTTAGAAAGTACGCCCGCTTTACCGACAAAACGGCGCACCATCGGGTTACATGTAGACGCAGTACCGCGCACGATCGACGCGCACGTTTGTTATGTCCAAGAAATTATGGCCAGAGTATAGCTCCCCACCAAAACAAAGCACTCTCTATCCACAGCAAATCATGATGAGAATGCCTCCACATTGTTAGCAGTTAAAGAAACAAAATGTTGAAAGTAAATCCTGAAAAGCAAAAAATTATAAACAAGTTTGAAACAGAAAGGCTTCCAGATTCTGACAAGCAGTTTCGATGTACTAACACCAAGACAAGGTAATCTTACACAAACTAGGTTTAGGATTAGAATTTGCAAATATACAAGTCTCATAAAATTACATATCCACAGTATTAAAACTAGAACTTGGGGGGGACAGATCTAATTTACAAGAATTTATTGGGAATGGATGGTGATCCCTTAAGACCCCTTGAGGTGACTTGACCTTTGACCCCTGTAACTTCCCAATATGTCCCACAAATGTCATTAAATGATTTTTAACGTTGTTAACAACTTTACAAGGATCATATTATTGCGTCAACTCAATCCAAGCATGTCAGGGATTGGACCTTTGCACCTCTATAAACGTGAACCCTGGGTCACGAATAGGGTCCGCTGTATTTTTCCGTATTTACGATATCCCGAAAATTATTCCTGTCAAATTTCAGTTTAATCGAGCTTGTTTGTAAATTTTGACTTGTGACCTATGAACTTGTGACCTTTGGGGTCGAGACCATCATAGACCTCTTCTACTATTAATGTTACATCACTGTAGTAATAACGGGCTTTATCTGTTCCTCTATTGGCTTAGATAAATCCAATTTGGGTTTATTTTTAACCATTTTTTGGCAAAATTGACACTTTGGCCCTTTAAGTCCTTTGATCCCGGTATAAAAAAAACCTCGTGTACCAAAAACAATGCATTGTGTTCCAATGCAAATAAATAAATTCTACTATGCGTTGTTCTGGAGATAAAATTCTGAAATTATTTACCTTAAAACCGGAAATGACCTTAAATGACCTTTGACCTCCAAAATACAAATACTTTGCATACACCCGGTAACATGAAAGCATATCTGCAAGTTAAGTCACTGTACTATGTTGGGGTTTTGGATAAAAAATTTTGAATATTTTGGAATATTTTTGGTTTTCTGACCGGAAGTGACCCTTAATGACCTTTGATCCTGAACTGTGGACAACCCAAAACCCTGTCCTAGTAGCAATACATTTTGCTCTAATGAAGTTACTCTGTTCCGTACTTTGTAAGGACCAGTGATTTTTTGAATATTTTTCACAATTTTTGTCTTTCAAACGCGTGAAATGACCACCTTAATGAACCTTTGACTCCTTATCCCTGAACACCCTAATGAAGCAAGGGTCAGTGTTTCCGGTCTGAACCAGTTTGGTTGATACCGGCGTAATCCTTTATAAGAAATAATTGTTTACAATTAATTACCTATTTGAGGCCTGTGGCCAGGTCAAAGGTCAGACAGAGGTCAATGTCATATGACATAAATGGTCCCAGTCAGCGGTCATTTGATGTGAGTCTAGTCACAATACGTCAAACATGACTGAGCTAGAGGCACTTGGAGCCTGTTGCCAGAAGAAGAGGAAAGGAAGAACCATCAGAACATAAACACAAACGGCCAGAAGGCCGTGTCTTTGTAATTACATCAACCCCCCCAAATCCCCATGTTCCAATGTTCAATGGGGCCAAAGATTGAGGCCCTGTGGAACACCAAATATACATACCACTGGGTATGGTACACTGAGTTCCATAGACAGTTCTGGACATTGGCACAAGAAGCCTCCATTGATGATCTTGACAGATGCCCCCATTGAAACTGGAGACGATGAAACACGCACCACTAAAGGCATGTATGAAGGACAAGAAAACCAGGCAAATAGAATGATTATTTCACATCAAATGTATAATTAATTGTGTCACTACAAATTAAAGGCACCATCAGTGATTTGGCTAATCAGAAAATAAAAAAAAATCATCAAACATCATATTTTTTATTTTGTAACACGTATAGGTGTCCCTAACATATCTTGTAATGATAAGGCCACAATTCCACCTATAGGACAAAATCAGATATTTTAGTCATTACTGTCTGTATCACTCTTTACTGCACCCACGAAAAAATTGGAGATTATTCGAAAACCATATGTTTTAAAAATCATCAACTTGAAGCCTGAATTCTTTTCCATGTTGACTGAAACATATGCATTTCCCTTCTGAGAAGTGGAATGCCCCAAAATACCTATTTTAGCACCCGAAAAGAGAAAATGGTCTCAACCAGTGACCCCATGTCACACCCTGTTAGCCATTACTCCTCCCCAAATTCCGTTTTGGCTCAAAGCCCACACGGACCATGTACATATCATGTTGGGGGCGGGCCTGAAGCGGGAAGTCAACATTGTTAAGGAAATCAGGCTTCAGTTTATATGATTTATAAAACATAATGTGTTTTTGAATAAATCATTACACTGAACTGATTTCCTTTACACCAATGTTGACTGAAAATATGCATTTACCCCCGTTGAATGAATATTTCAATCACACCAGCCTAGCACACTCAGTCGGAGGTGGGAGCCTGATATTTCAGGAGAGGCAGCCATAGGATGCAGTCAAAGGTAGACCAAAAAACGCCAGAGCCCAAAAATAACATGGAATCTAGATTCTAAAAGTCAGGAATGCCAATAACTCACCTAGATAGTGGAGGTAACACCGAGGGGTGAGTAAAAAGGACCTCAGACTTATATGTGATTAAAAAGACCTGGCCACAGTTTTTTGGAGGAGAGCCAGAGCCGAGAATCCGCAGAGAAAAACCCAAACCCAAATAGGCGAGAGGAAGAGCTACGACAGAGACTGGAGTGGATCGTAGGCCCTGGACAAAGGGCCCGAAGCACCCAGTCGGCAAAGGCGGAGAACAAGGCCTCACAGCCTTGCCAACAACTGAGGAGACAAGGGAGGGAACCAGAGAAGCGCATGGCGGGAACCGCGTAAAAGACGCGGGGCAAGAAGCCAACCCCAAACAAAAACCGAGGAAGAGCGGGCCCCCTAGAGAGTGGGTCCGATCAGAGCACCACAGAAGACCCCGCTGGAGAGAGGCCCGGGGGAGATTAAGATAAGGTTGAGAGACTGAATGAAGGCTAAGGCCCCAGCCCCGTGGAGGGCTGAGAGAAAGTCCGACTGACCCGGGGAAGAAGCGACAAGGCGAAGGAAATCTCGAGCTAATCCAAGCCGGGAAGGGGACCCGAAAGAGTAATAAAGGCGAGGGCTAGAGCGACGGCGCACCCAAGGACGATTGGGGGGGGCTTCGCCAAGAGGACTCGCCGATAGAACTCAGACCAAGAGAGAACTAGGCATTTCGGGGTCGAACGGACGCCTTCAGGTGGAGTCAATGGAACGAACAAGTCACCGAAGGACGAACAGAACAAACAAGGATGTGCGTAGGCTGAGCTACGGTTGCCGAAAAAACCAGAAAGCGGAAAATGAGCGGGAAACAGCCACAAAGCCTCAAAATAGCGAAAAATCCATCCTCAGACTGTCACATGTCAGTGTAGGGTGAGGGACAATTCAGGCCTCGACTCGGCAGTAGACAAAACCACCGAGGAAAGAACGAGGCAGACCTCCGAATACCGGGAGCCGCGGCAACAGAACCGGGCAACCGGAGGGCAGTCAAAGGCTAGATTAAGAAAAAAAACTAGCACTAGAACCTCCCCAGATCGGGCCAGAGTCAAAACCGGCCCAAAGGTAGGACAAAGTGGTAAACCACAGAGAGTCTACCAGAGGGGGAAAAACCCAGAGGTTAGCTACGCCAGGACCCGAGTCGAGCCTCGAGAGCGAGCCGAGGGAGAGCTCACTAACCGCTCGGGAAAGCCCCAAGCACGAAGTCTACAGTGGCCGACCTGGCAAGCAGAGAGGCAGGTGGACAAAGTCGTTAGAGAAGGATAAGAATCGATACAAACATGAGGTAAACTTCTGGCGTCTATACATCCCAGAACAAAATGGTATCGAGGAGGCAAACATAGCCTGCGTAGCCGAACTCCGGCTACGGGCATAAGGATTTGCACCGAGAAGAGTCCGCGGGAAGCATAGCGGCTTCGACACATTATCTCCCGAGGAGAAGAAAAGAAGGAAAGTGAAGAGAGCCACGGGAGAGGTGCTACCCGAATGGATGAGATACCGATTTAAGGATCACCAAGCCCGAGAAAACGGGAGTAACCAAACTCGTCAACCAAACTCGAGACGGCAGACATGGAAGAATGACACACAACGGGGGATTACGCCCAGAGACAAGACATTACAACCGGGAGCCGAGAAGCTCCCAACCGACTTTAAGTTCAGGTCACTTGACCGACTAGGATAGGGGGATATAAAAATCTCCAGTCGGAAAGTGGGCAGACCCACCATGTCAAGAGCTCCCCTGGTCATAAAGACAAGGAGCCAGAGCAACCCGAACGTGCCCCCAGGGACCCCGAGGGGTATAAGGTGGAAAAGCACACGATTCCAGCACAGCAAGGCACGGCGGGAAGACTAGACCAAGCCAACTGCCAAGAATAACTGAGAAGAAACGGCCCACCTGTGAAGGCGAGTCTGAGGAACACCAAACTAGGGAAGTACCCCGTCGCGGGGATTCCCATAGGCAGCACACAGTGTTATTGTAGCAGAAGGCGGGCAAGAAGAAACCCGCAAGGAAAGGAGACTCGAACAACGGGAGCCTGAAAAAACCGCTGGAGGGGAGAGGGGGAACCCCCTAAGAGAGACCCCGACGAATCGGGACCACACCCTGCGTTAGGCCTCCGGGACGAGCCCCAACGGTAGGACCGGACGAGCCCAACGCAAAGGCAGGGAACAATGGCCCGACGCTAAGCCCGTATGACGAGCCCCAAAGGGGAGGGGGCATCGTCGAGCGACCCAAAAACACCGTGTCAGGTCCCCACGAGGGAGACAGCGGATCAGGGTAGTCAGCTGGGAGCCAAGGAATGTGCGAGAACTGTCAAAGCCACCCCTAACTCCCGAACAAACGGGAGAAGGATCCACGGTCAAGACACCGACCCAACAGTAGGCGGAGAGCCCCAGGCGATAGTCGAAATGACCTCAAGGGTAGGAGTTAGGCTGGGAGCAAGGGTAAGGTTAGGCAACAGAGCCAAATCACCAGCGCACAGGACGGACAGAGCCCAGACGGGGGGCGAGGTATCCACCTGGTGGAGCCAAGCCCCAATGAGGGAACCCGAGCAAAACGCGTCAAGATGAATAACCAAAGCCCGAGACCAGCAAGGAGCAGGATAGGCCCCGAGGGCACAGCCGGCATGTAGACCGCGGTCTCGCGCCAGCACAAAGTGAGGACAGGGGCAAGGAAGGAACGCCCAGGTGAAATGATCAGGTCCCCATACGGGGTGTAAGCCAAGGGAGAGGACATAGAGGCCCTACCCCAGGCCTAGGCCCAGTGAAGCCCTGGGAGGGGCCAGCTAGACCGCATAGGAATAGGCTCGTAAACCGCGGGGGCAAGGTAATACACAAAGCAGCAGGGCATCAGCCCTGGACCAGGCCCGACAAGGGCCCAGCCAAGCTGCGTGGGAAGAACCAGGGCCAGCTACCCCAAAGGATGATGAAGGGTCTAAGTCGAGAAGCAAAAGCAGATGATGAACGCCCCAAGGCCTAGGCCAGCGAAGTCAAAAGAACGCCAGAAGGCTGTAGGCAACGACCTCCCAAGAAAGTCAGGGGCTAAAGACCCAAGACCCAGCATCAAGCCAAGGATAGGAAGAACACGGTCTAGACCCCAATGGGAACAGAGACTAACGCCATACGGCAACTGTCACTAGGCCCAACTCGGAAGCGGCGAATAGGCCCCGCTGATCCCAGGAGGGGAGCAGCGGCAGCTGCATCACAGCCAGAGTACAAGCTCCCCGAGGGAGACAGGGACCAGGCTAGGTAGCAGTGCCTAAAAGCAGAGCTAAAGCAGCAGCCAAGCCTAGATGGCCCGCGCGAACTGCAGAGAACAGAGGCTCAAGTCCCCGATGGTGGGGGGCACCACGAACGGACCGGAATAGCACCACGAGGAGCTAGGCTACCGGAGGAGCAACGTCAGCGCCAGCGAAGGAAGCGACGGAAGCGCCGGCGACCCAGAGCTGAAAGCCCATGGGAGCCGGGAGCCGAGTGCATAAGGCTAAGGTCCTGGATCTCGACGAAGCTGCAAGCTATGGCACGGCAGGATGCGCCCATGCCCAGGCCGAGGGGGCTAGGCCCACCACAGCAGGGGCAGGAGCACCCCCTGGGGGACCCTGCATGCAGAATCTAGAGCAACGTCAGAGAATGACGCGGTACCCCAGGGACCTACACAAGGCTGAGAGGGCTTCACACTAAGGGAAGGCGACATGCCAGGCCAGGGGTGAAGCTACTCAAGCATAGGCCGCCCCGTAGGGGAGCCCCGCAAAAGAGCAGACTTGAGTAGATCGAAGAGAACCACCGAGACCTCCAGCATCCCTGAAGGGTGCCGAGAGCACGGCGGCGCGGACATCCCGCAAGGGAGACAGTCGCGGCGACGAGAGTTGAAAGTCAACACCAGGGAGGGAGGACAAACAACACCCGAGCAGCAGCCCCCCTAAGAGGAGACCAGATGGTGGTGAAGCCCGGAAATCCACGCCAACGCGGCGGATATAAACGGCGCACCCGGAAAATCAACGCCGATGACGGCGGTAACGGCCATCAGCAGCGAGGGAACGCCCTGAAAGGGCCTGCTGCAGCCGCAATGAGCCCCCCATGGAGGCAGCCCCGAAGGCTACCACATGAGGGCGCCGAAACGGAAACACCCATGGGCACGCCTGAAAGGGCTGCTGCAGCATGCACTGAGCCCCCCATGGAGGCAAAGCCCCGAAGGCTACCCATGAGGGCGCCGAAAACGGAAACACACGGGGGTACCGTAAACAGCGGAAACCCGTAGCGGGAGCGCCAGCCGAGCCGCACCAGTAACCGCACACGGACCCCCGTGAGCGGGCGGCCAACCCGGCGAAGCGATGCGCGCCCCCACCTAGCCGTGAAGGCCTGGTGAAGCAAGCAGCACGAGGCCAGATTAACCCGCGGGGCTAGCAGGCTAGCCATGCGGGGTGTGTGCCGTAACGGAAACACCCAAGGGGTGTACCGTAACAGCTGAACAGTAGCGGGAACTACGCTGGCCGAGCCGCACCAGTAACCGCACACGGAACCCCAGCTGTGAGCGGGGGCCAACCCGGCGAAGCACTGCGCGCCCACCTAGGCCAGGAAGGCCTGGTGAAGCAAGCAGCATGAGTAGATGAACCCGCGGGGCTAGCAGGCTAGCCAAGCGGGGTATGCCGTAACGGCGGAACCGTAGCAGGAACTAGCGCGGGACGACGCACAAGTAACCGCGCACGGTACCCCGCGTGGGCGGGGGCCCAAATGGCGAAGCGCGAGCGCCCCACCTAGACCGCGAAGGCCTGGTGAAGCATACAGCACGACCAGATTGACACCACGTGGCGAGCAGGCTAGCCATGCGGGGACAGGAGCATAATCGACACCCGCAGCGCCCCGAAGCGGGGCGCCGAGGAAACCACCTCAGGGCTGGACGAATCAAGCCCCGAGACCGGTAACACGGCAGCGCGGTCGCTGAGTCCGAGAACTCCTAAACCACGAGCGCCGGGTGTCGGTACTAGCGATGGACCGGCCTGAGAAAACCCGGGGATCAACATAGCCAACACACCGCCACCGGACGAACTGCAGCCGCCTAATCCCACTGGGAATGGCAGAGCAGACCACGCCAGCTGCACCGATAAAGCAACGAGCTAAATCAGGCGCGCCTAGCGCCGGCAGCGTACTAGTCAGTCAAGCCCCCCCGCAGGAGGCGGCCGACTAGCACGCTAGGAGCAACTGAGGCTGCTATACCGGATGTCTGAAGCCGCCAAAATCCCCTAGGGAAAAAGGCAGAGGAGACCGCGCTAGTTGCACCGGAGAAGCCCCTAGGGCTAGACCAGGCGAGCCAGCGGCCGTAGCGAGGTATGACGGGCGGAACTAACGAGGAGAAACGCCCTACTAACAAGCCATGAATAGCCGCAGCTACAACATCTTGAGATGCTCCCAAAGCAGCGTGGCCGCATTTGGAAGAAACCTCGGACGGAGCCCGAACACCACCCCCCTTTCCCTTAGCGAAAACATAAACAGGGAACTGTGTTCAATGGCGAACCATTTAAAACAGAAAGGCCACCGCAAACGAACAAGCACCAAACGGAGAGACAGCGGAAGCAAGACCGATAATGAACCACGGAGAAAAGAGGGTCGCAGGGGCGGCAAGCGCAAAGACGCTGAAAAGTGAGGTGAAGCGAGCCAAATGGGCGGGCGTGTCGGAACGAAAACGAGCGATGAAAAACAAGGGCGTGCCGCGGTAAGACACGGCCCGCCAACGCGGAGACAAAGATTACCGTCGCTGTAACAAAGTTCACACACGGTAAAGGATTTTCCAAAGTCAGTTTTCACATATTTTATTTAAATAAACAAGCATAAGAATAAAAGAATGGACACCACACTCACCACAATAGAACGTTTTTTGATAGGATGGAAACTTACAAGAAAACAGAAACAGGCTCACAAAAAGCAAAGCATCCAAAGCACACAACACGTGCGGCAATGGCCGCCTTGGTTACCTTCTTTCCCGCTACACAGATTACATGACCGCATCGGCGGCAAACAAAGGAGCCACAATAAACGCTCTACGACGGCGAAAGCGCTGTTTATTCAGTCCAAATAGAGCGTTATAAATCCAGTATATAATCCATATAGGATCCAGATAGTTATGGTAGAGTAGTAGGAGTATTCCGAATGATACGACAACTAGTCCAGTATCAAAATTCTCAGTTAATTGGCTGCGAATGACAGAGCTGCGGTTAACAGCCGTCCGTTGGTAAGGCGCCAAAACGGAATTGGAGAAAGAGTAATGGATACAGGGTGTGGACCTGGGTCACGGTTGAGACCATTTCTATGTTAGGGTGCTTTAAAATAGTAGTTTGGGGCATTCCACTTCTCAGAAGGTGAAATGCATATGTTTAGTCAACATTGGGGTAAAGGAAATCAGTGCAGTGTAAGGATTTCAATCTGTCACACTGCTGTATCCTTTTTGTCAATTTTTAGTTGGAAAACGACTAACTTATAGCAATTCTACCTATTCATTCACTTTTAAGCTATTCCGCCAAATTTCAAATTCAATATTCCCCCTCTTTCGAGTGGATCAATGATCGTGCCTTAAGTTAGAACAAAGGTTTGTTAAAAAATCAAAATCTTAGATCGATGCAACAAAAACACAAAATGTTGATGAAAATGCAGAGAAAATAAAGTGGATGGCAGGTGAATTGTGTTCCCTTTGTTGTTTGACACTCTGATTACATTCCTTCTACTAGTAAAAATGAACGCTTAGCTAGATGGCCCAACTAGTTTATATATTAGGACAACATTTTCTGTATCTTTGTACATCTCAAATTCATCAGTCCTAAACTTAGAAGATAAGGGCAAGAATTTGATGATTCAATCGGTGTATCTGTCCACTTTGTACGGAAAGGTGCATAATTGGGCCCACACGGATTTTGCTCAACCATTGCATTTTTCATTGAAGATTACCCAGTTGCCTTATGTCTGAGAGTCCAAAAACAAATTCACATGATTGTCGAAATTAAACTTCGATGCAATCCCAAAGGCATAAATTTTTATCTCACTTTAAACAGTTGTTTTAATGACAAATGTCGGACATGGAATTTGTGACCTAAATCTACATCTATTGCTTTTTCAATGTTTAAAACCCCTCCCATGATTTCGTTAGGGTTAGAATTAAAAAACAGCTGGTTAGGATACACTAAGATCAAGGGTTAAGTTTAAGAGTCAGTGTTAGGCTTGTATCATACAACCAGTAAAACAATACTTTTGTTCACAGGAATACAATCATTAGGCCAGGTAAAAATAAAACTTTCTCTCTAGAACTGGAGGGGTAGACAGTACTTTTTCAACATGGCTCCCCGCAAAATTGTGCACACCCATTATACCACTTGGCTCCACAATTCGGAGTTACTACAACCTATTTGCTTTTCAGAATCTATTTTGAAGATTATGTATTTTTGTGAAATCAAGGTTTTAAATTTACAAAATAAATACCAAGTAAAAAATCAACGCAAATAAATGGTGATAAGTAGGGAAACATATTTTTACTTGGCCTCACTTATTAAATACCATGCACCTATCAAACTGCCAATACACACTGGTTTAAAATACCCCCTTCAATTTACCTAGATAAAATACTTATAAGAGCGTTAATTACAACATGATTTGTTTAGGGAAGTAATGGCCATTTTCTTTGGCATTGCAAGATTTGAGCTCATCCCCTTCCACTATGGGTTGTGTGGTATTCCCATCGACACTTCATAACATAGATTTCAGTCAACTTTCCCTCAACCTCAAACCAAGTTTGTTTGTAATTATTACTTTTTTAAAGGGACATATGACATGAAAAATATCGACCTTATAAAAATAGACCCTTAATTAAATCACTTCCACAAATTTGAAAACAAAAAGCCAATTCTTTCCACAGAATATCAAAGTTGTTGACATCCTTGGCAGTATTTACAGTGTATCTAAGCATGTTTTTGGTGAATACAAATCAAAAGCATTCAAACCGGAATTCCGACATGTATTTAGGCTATGTGTAGATATTGGTTTGAATCCAGTTACAAATGATTGGTCTCATAAGTGTTTTGGGAAAAAGTCAAGCATTTTTTAAAGGGCTAAGTGCCTCATCCAAATTTCTTTTTTAATGCGTTTTGACACCCTTTTTCCTGCTTCCAGGCAAATTGCTTCGCCTTTTCAGACAATAAAACAATCCAATGGCATGGCATCTTCCATCTAATTAAAATACTAAAGTAACCTTAAAAAAGTTTCTCAACAAACTGTAAAACAAAACATTTTTTCCACTCACTTCACTCATATTTTTATTCAAAATTTTTTACTTTTTTTAAAAAAACAGTTGATTTTAAAATTGTACATGGCAAACAGTAATGTTTACTGATTCCAACACCAATCTGAGTCACTCATGCCACTTACAAGGCTGCCTTAAAGGCATTCTGTGATAAAGGTTTATTTTTTTTTAGTTTATGAAAATTAAGCATATTTTGCTGCAAAGCATCTCAAAATAGAAAATTTTCCACAAATTAAAAAATTCCACACTTCCAGTGGCTTTTGTAAACTTATCTTTTTAAAAACATTGCTTCCTCAGACCATTTGTGTCACCTATCGTCCAGGGTTTATGAAATGGTATGCCTATATGATCTTTGACTTGACATGTGACATTTGAACCTCATAACAAATGAGTGTTTTGTGGTGTAATATCCTAAACAAGTTTGGTTCTAATTGAACTTCAACTTTTCAAATTCAGGTCATTTTACAATTTTCAGCCCATCTTACAACCTCATATGACCTTGATCTTGATATGTGACTTGACATCTATCAACAAGCGGGATCCACATTTGCACCTATGACTAAGTTTGGTTTAAATCCTTTGAAATATGCGATATTATAGCAAATTGTTATCCCAGTGGACAAAGTGATCCCTATCTGTGTTTCTGCCTTAAGGCGGCGACCAAAAACATGCATCTTCTTTATTTTCTGAGAAAAACCTTTTTTAGCTAGCCAGATAGCATGACGTGAATTAGGTAACTCTTACCTGCATCACAATGGGTACCACTCAGCCCAGTTGGACATTGGCATGTGTAACAGAGTTACGTTGGCTTGACAAGACCAACTCCATTCTTGTCAAGGGTTACTATTGCATGACAGTTAACTAATAAGAGAAAAAAAAAGATGATTTAATCAAGTAGGGTATTAGTAACTGTTGCTAGCAGACACCAAGATGATTGTGGAAAAGAGTGTGGGATTCAAAACATGGCATGGATTACTAGTTTAACTCGTTGCTAAACAACACCATGATAGATTGTGAAAAGAGTGTCGGATTCATTAAACCTGCTCACAAGGAGTGATATGCAGGCTGAAGATCCGTCGCGGGATCTGGCTCAATTTAGCCTCCAGTAAAGTGGGTTCCTGCAACCACTAGAGGACTCAGGGTCCTATAGTTCATGTCTCTACCTCCGTGCCGTGACATCAGCGCGATTATTGTTTGGCCGCAAGATGTCATCGCTCGCGCTGACGTGAAGCGTGGCCTTTACATGTGCACACAAAGACGCATTCTTGATGCGGGCCTAAAGTTTTATGACATTACTGCACAGCGGTAGAGACACATACTATAATTGCATGTTTGTGGGGGGTTTTATGTAACTTAACCGGGATGCTCACTATTTTTCAAAGATTCTGCAATTTTACAAGCTCAGGATTAATCCATGATATACGAGACAACAGCTTTAACATAACTTTCCTACCATGAGTCGCTGGCACCATTGCATAGCAATGAGTGGGGCGAGGAGAAATCCCTATTCACACTACATTAATGTTGCATGATCATTCATGTCGACCTTTTTTATAGGAACTATTTGAGTATGACCAAGAACCCGACCTCTTGTGGTGCTCGACCCAGCGCCCCCCGCTCGGTCGATCTTATCCCCTGCCGACGGTTCAGCGCCTAGACCACTCGGCCTCATCCTCCATAAGGCTGTGGGATTCCTGCAAGATTACTCCCCGAAAATTGTGGACTCGTTTACATATCCAACAACCCTATTACAAACCCATTAGGAGTCCCCATGGGTCATTGAATGACAGGGCAGTAGCATCATGTAAAATCTACAATATAATCTATATGATAACAAATTGGTTTGAAAACACAATACAGGGAAAGAGTACCGCAAAGGTTTTTGAACCCCCCCCCCTTTGACAATTTTACTCCTATGAATTGGCCCACTGGGAGTACCCACCCCATTGATTTGTGATAGCCGCCCGTAGTAGTAAGTAGTAAATCCAAAGTTTAAATCCGGTTTTGCCCTGAACGCGGGTGGCTGGCTTCACCTCAACTCGGCAGCAACCGCCCTTACCTCTTTCCTTCCGCGTCACCCATTCAATGCATCCTCCATCCTCAACCCAACCCTCCACTCTCCTCTCCACTTGCTTCTTCCAAGTCTTCTTAACGTACACTATTTGCCTTCGCCAAACGGTCCATCGCTTCTCCAAACCCGACCAACCAAAGTCCTAGTCCTGGCATCCTATCCATCACTTCACACCACACATTTGCCTCTCATCATTGCTCTCTTCTGTCCTCCTCAGAATCCCATCTCATTTTCGGTCAGACACCATTTCTCACTCCCGTACAGCCTTACTGATCTCCCACAGCTCTTATACACCATACCTTTCATCAAAAATATCTTTTTTCTTTGCAACACTCCTCACTTCCCTAAACTTCAGCCCTCCCATACCTCACTCTATCCGCGCTGTCACGGCACCTCGCTCACCGCCCCCACTAACCCTGTCCCCCATTTATGTGAACCCTTCCCGATTCCAC
>JAMKCH010056976.1:0-16279 GCA_023653785.1 Ophioderma brevispina | reverse complement strand
GAGCCTTATTTAAAATGAGGCTAAGGAAATGATTTTTTAGCTATTTTGTGGGCCTGTTGTTAACTTTAATTCAAGAAAGAAAAATATCTATTTACATGAAAATCCAGACTCAAACTCATAATAAAGCCACAAAGGGCACAGACTGGTCAAACAGCGAAAGGGGTGGGTGCGAGGGAACTCAACTCTGGTGTGTCCTGGAATATTATTGTCCCCGCCGAACGATGTTCGGAATGGGGACTATAAAATGGTCCGTTTGTCTGTTCCGTCAGTTCTCTGGATACAAAATGTTAACCCACGTTGTATCTGATTTATCTGGAGTTCCGTAAGGGCGACAATGAGTAATTTGGTGGAAAGAAGCGGGTGGGGGAGTTCTTTACCTGATTAGATTTTGGGCGTACGTAAAATATTGCTAATAAGTAATCTTAATTGCATATTTATGAAATGTTCCTGCAGGCCGGTTTACAAGTTTTCTGAGTTCCGTAAGGCATACAATGAATAACTGGGAGGAAGCGGGGGAACAGTTTTGTTTCGACCTGATATTACAGTTGGGGCAATATTTCGGACAATTGAGTATGCAATGAGCTATTAATAGGCAAAAATCAGAGTAATTGCTATATTTTGACACTGACATTTGGTACTCAAAATTCCTGTGATGCATGAAAGCGTATCATGGGGCCAACTTTACTGCAATTTTGAAGTATGTGATAATGCGGCCCGCGGCATAGGATGAAAAAGGAGCTAATAAAAGTGCGTAATTGCTGTATCCTGAAAAGGTACATCGATAGGCAAAATTCCTTCGCTACATGAGATACTATGCCATAGGGAGGGGGTGGGTGTTGGGGGAAGGGGTTAGGTATTGCGGGTTTTTTTGGTTTTTTTTTTTTTTAAAAAAAATTTTCCTCTTTTTTTTTTTTTTTTTTTTTTTTTTTTTTTTTTTTTTTTTTTTTGTGTTTTTTTTACGGGGTGTTGGGGGAGTGGGTGGGGGGGTTGTTGCAGAGTGTTGGGGAGGGGTAGGGTGTTGGGGAGTTGTGGGTGTCTGGGGAAATGGTGGAGTGGGGAGGTCTGTGGGTGTTGGGAGGGGGTTGGGTGTTGAAGGGTGTGAGGGTGGATGTTGCGGGGTGTTGGGGAGGGTTGGGGTTTTGCAGGGCTGTTGGGGGGAGAGGAGGGGTGTAACTGGGTTTTGGGGAGGGGTGGGGTTTGTCAGTGCAGTATCGCATGTTAGTGATCGCGACATCGGCGGGGACATATTTTACGCATCGCGTAAATACGAGTCGCCTTGTTAATCTTTCTTGAGATGGCCAGCCCCAACGTTAGTGTTGAAGAAAAAACCCATGTGCGCTGGACCAGATTCGAACAGCGATCTCGTATTACAAGCACTGAGCTCTTGCCAACTGAACTTCAGTCAGGGTCGGTTAGAGGCAATAGATAGCATTGTAGGTAGGAGTCCGAAAGGTGTCCCTTCGCTTTCTAGCGTGGTAGCTAGAATCTGAACAGTATTTTACATTTACGATTTATTATTTGTTTAAAATTTTAATACTTAGTTCTCCAAGAGTACACAAGGATGAATATTTATTTTAATATCTTTCCCTGGAGGTGGCCAGTGCAGTAATATTGAAAAAATATACGCTTGGCCGGATTTGAACCAGTGACCTCATAGTTACCAGCATGGCGCTCTTGCCAACTGAGCTATCAAGCCAGGGGTCAGTGGAGGAGCATAGATGTATCGTAGGTGTTATGTCTGAAAGGTGTCCCCAAGCTATGGGATAATGTATTGTAATATCCGTACACACACATTCACTGCATCCCATACACACATACATAAAAAAAAAAACAAAACACATGTAAAACCACCACACACACATGCACACACACAACAAACACACCAACACATGTTAGAACTGTGTTCAATGAAACATTCTTAGACACTGTTTGGGTGATTGGCCATCTTTATGGGAATTAAACCTGATATACTATATAGGCTTTACCAATATATATGTGATTATTAGACTTAAAGGGGGATTTCATGTCCTAGCAGCTCATTTTGTGTTTGTTTGTTTATTCACACGATATGATGGGGGAGGAAAAGGTTATTTTCAAAATCCCAGTTGATTCTGACAGTGTTTTTGATGTTATGAGCAATGGTTGTATTGCAGTGTCCCATAGACCACTGTGTTGTAATTTTCTGTTCTGTTTTATGGACAGAAAATACAAAATTATAATTTCCGTCAGGTAGATTGAATTTGCACATAAGATTAGGCACACATACTTAGCCAACAGTTTAGATTATATGAAATTGCAACTTATTTAGGTAAGTCGGGGACGTGGCTGTGGATCATGAAATGCCCCTTTAACACATGATTACTTATGGGCTTACATATGTTAAGACACATTCCCACAATGAAAAAAAACATCCCCACACGCTAAAAATGTCCGCACATTATTGTGTTATATAATACTGTTGAACGCAACTTCACCATATCCCATAAACAACACCCACACACACCCAAAGGAGACATCACACACCACACAAACCTCATCTTGCCCCTCCCACACACACTCCTACACAATGTTCAGTGTAAATATGCACTGTGTTGCCAGGATTCAATGTACATGTGTGAAGCTTAGGGAGGTTTTAAAAATCAGATTCAGCCAATTGATGAAAAAGACTGTTGTTAAGGGCATTTCGTGCATCCACAACCTCATCCCCCGACGATTTAGAAAATTTAGATTTTTACTCATCTGAACCGTTACCTTATAATCCTTGTGTACCTAAGCTTAACGTGCAAATTTAGTCCCGTATCTGTAAGAAATCGCAATTTTTATTACAGCACATGCCTATGGGAACCATGGGAAACAAACAAGCGCTCATAACACAAACTGCAAGCTCGGGATAAACTCAAATTTTGTGAATAAGCTTTTCTCAAGGATATCTAGGAAAAATTAATAAAACAGAAGATGTGCTGAAATCACGAAATGCACCTTTAATGTTGTATTAGTTTGAAGCAATTTCCTTTTATCTCCGACTCACATTAACCTTGAACTCACCCTGCTGTGCTTTTATGCCTATTAGAGCCTCACTTAGTGTCTGCCTCCAATATAGGCAAATTCATTCATTTTTCCCAGGGGGACACCTGCTCTCCTACAATTATCCAATCATGTCACATGGTGCCTGTTCATGGTTCACATTATGTAGGACTTGTATTCTGTCACCTAGTCTTTCCCTACTTTAGGGAGAATGATTCAATTTAGAAAAGCTTCATGCCACATTGTAGAGAATATAAGAAGGACATAAGTGAATTTAGGTCCATTCTCCGATAAATTGTTCAAAAAGCGATTTCTGTGTCGCGCTAACAGTCAGCACAGTTTAAGCTTGTTTTTTGGCCCTTTAAGAATGAATGTTTATGATATAAATTATACTTAGGAGTTATGTTTTCAAAATGACCGGACTATATGTTGTACCGGATGAGAAATATCAAGCAATAGGCTAAAGATGCTAATTCTTACTTTCGCCATGTGCCAGCCCAAATCCGTTTTTAAAATGTTCCCTTCTTGTTACACAAGAGCGCATCATAGATGTGCATTTGAGTTTTTATCAGCCTCGATTATCACAATTGTTAAGTTTAAAACGATGATAATATTGGATTATTACAGTTTCGCAAGAGTTCTCTGAGAGCAGGTCGCCAATATTGCAACGATCCGTTACGATAATTCGAATGGAGACAAAATTGCTAAAATTAACTGAATACCTATGTTCCAATGTGTGATAAATCAAGAAGATGTCAATGTTATATTATACATGTTTTGCATAAAAATCTGATGTCCACGTAACAATTTCCAGCCCAGTATAAAGAAAATCCCTCCTTGGTACTTTCAAACCGCGACAGATCGTTCCGCTCCCTCCTGCTCCGCTCTTGCAATATGGCTAATACATAGTCGAATACCACACCATGCTTTCGTATGAAGGTAATACCTGTTAACGTATAGAGACTAAGCGGTGAACACGTACGTTTCATCAGAAAAGCAACGACTAAGAAAAAAGGCCCGACAGATTACGTTACTACAGATACGTTACTTAACAAGGGATTAGCAGCGATATTGCGAGAGATCGAAAAATGTGGAAATGCCATTTTGTTGTTTACTTATAAATCAGGGATACGTGTGTACAATTCGATATAACTGCTTTAATATAGAAACAACAGCAAATAGTGCAAAAAAAATGGAAGTATTGAGGAATTTGTCATACCGCTCCCGTAAATAACATACAGCGAAGACGTCCAAATCTACAATAAACCGCTGATTGTTGTTTACTCTAGCACAGAATAACAAAGAGCAATAATTTTGTGTTTGAGTCAAACTGTATTGATCATGGCACACAACATCATGCTTAAAATCTGGGATATTCACGAGAAAAGGCGTGTTTGGTTATCTGTCAAGTCGGAATTTTGATACGCACTTTAGAAATTAAGATCAGATAAAAAGACTGCCTGTCTTTACTACTGCGATTTCAAGCCAACTACTTGCAGGTTAATGTTTTGCATATCCATGCCAGTCACAAATATCAAAATAATGTTGATGAGTTTTTTTGGAGGTTTCGGATTATCAATCGCTGCTAACCCTTTAAGTGTTAACTTTAAAAGGGGGGGCAATAATATAAAATCAGATATATTTTTAAGATCACCCATGCATTGTACCGTGTTCTGAGAATATTAAATTTTACGATGTTCAATGATTTTCAGGAATTCCAGTAATGTTTGATATTTCGCATTTTGGGAGACCCAAACTTGAACACTTTTAACTAAGAATGGCCCTTTAACTGACAGGTATTGCATCATTAGGTGTGTTGATTGCCCACCACACCGGCTTTTATCTCTAATTTTTCAGGGGGTTGAGCATTTTGGGGGCATGGTGTTGATGGGAAGTAATAATTTTGGGGATTTTTGTCAATGGGGGCCCGGAAGCATTGACGAAACAAGTAATAGTACAATTTTTTTTTTCTGTAATATAAACATTATTTTGCTAAGTCGCATCTATTTACCATATTTGTTTTCTTTTTGTCATTCTGTTTGTAAATGGTTAGTGGGGACTCATGCTGTTTGCATGGTGGCCGTGGGGGTTGGCCCAACTGTTTGCTTCCCCCTCCAACCTGGGACTGAATTAACCTGTACGACAGTGCATGTGTAGTGTGGTAGACCACATTGGTAGATGTTTTTGTTTGTAGGACCGGTAAAGCACCAACAGCACATTTTGGAGGAGTTTTATATCATTTGAACCGTTGGCCCAAGTATAGTATGTGTGCCTGATTTTACGTGCAAATTCGACCTTTTCTGGAAGAAATGTGTAATTTTCTATTTATGTCCGTAAACGTACAGAATTTACAATGCAGTGGCGTATGGGCACCGTAATACAGACCTTTGGTCATAAAATCAAAATGCATCGTCAGAATATAAACCATTTTTTTGTGTCATCTGCAAGAATTGCAGAAGGCACATAGGGTTACTCTGGTTGTATGTCCTGTGTGAATCTGTGGTCAAAATGTTAACCCGAAAGGCTTAATGAATTGCATGCCGTATGAGTTCTGTAAGGGCTAGCTTGATTACTGGTGGAAAGGAGGGTGACATGTTGGTGACCTCATGTGACCTCATGTGACCTCATGTGACCTCATGTGACCTTTGGCTCCATTCACAAACCGCGACGCAGATGGACACTCGCGGTCCAGGGACCGCGATTTTGTATTTTTTTGGATATAGCTTTTTCTCGGGGATATCTAGTGAACCATATACAAAAAATGGGGTGCTAACTTGGATCA
Organism: Ophioderma brevispina; assembly: GCA_023653785.1. Taxonomy (NCBI): domain Eukaryota; kingdom Metazoa; phylum Echinodermata; class Ophiuroidea; order Amphilepidida; family Ophiodermatidae; genus Ophioderma; species Ophioderma brevispina. The sequence continues at coordinate 10,473 of JAMKCH010056976.1, read as the reverse complement.
CAAAATGTACCTTTATTTTAATTTATTATTTTGTGTATTGTAGATGCTTTCACTACCACCATTACTTGTCTTCATTGAATTTACTGTAATTGTATGAGCTACTTTGCATAATTTATGCCAGATATTCACTACAAGCATTCCAGGTGATATGAAAGCAGACGAGACTAACGGTTCAAGAACTTGTTGTTTAAAACAATAGTCACAAAAATTGTGGACTTAGCCCAACTCTAAAGATTTTGGGTTAGGTTAAATAATGTTAAAAATTACTAAAAAAGTCCAATTTTTGGGAAGGTACACAACTAACATGAAATTTCGAGGCACCAATATATTACATCATATTTAGTGATTTCACTAAGTTAGAAGACATGCTCGATAGATTCCTTATTTTGCATTTGGCTACAGAAATATCTTAAAGCGAAAACAAAGGGTGATTTTGATTTGCTTACATATCAACTAAAACAGTTAAAGGTCCATGGCCCTCTCTAATAGCCTCATCCCCGAAGCCGCTAGCTTTACCGGAATTGGTTCCAACATTTTGGTATCAGAAGCAAGCTACTATTTTTCTCATTACCCTTTGAAATCTTATAGCCAAAGGATGTTTGTGTTGGAAATTTATGAGCAAGAAAATTGTGCTCCAATTTGGTCGAACAATATTAAGTTTCCCCAGTACTCTCTATTGGGCTTACAACCTCACGTTTTTAGCTCTCACATCAAAAACGGATTGAAATATCGACGCGAAACTTACAGATGGGGTTTTGGAGTGAAGGCCAATCTATTAAGATGCAAACTTCATTCATTAAATCGGGCCATCCCCTTTAAATTTTGTTTTTGCTCCAATCTAAAATTAGGAATTTCACAATTTTTGTACACAAGAATAATTCTCAGCTTAATTACTTCGGAGGGGATTTTTTTTTAAAGAATTACATCAGTTCAAAAATCAGGGCTTTCAATTTTTTTAGGGACACCTGAAATTCTCTCCTTGCACCTTCACTTACAAGTATAAAAAAATGATACGCAAGAATGCTCAGTTCCGACTTTCACACGTGGAAATGCTGTGGTTTTAACGCTAGACATAATTGAGCATATTGCAATGCTCCATTGACTCCCATCTAAAATAGATGTTAATATAACTGGAGGCGTAATTTTTAGATTGTAGAGAAAAATATGGTCTTTCATTTCATATAAATCAAATCAGAAGGACTCCAGTCAAAACTGGAGGGGGATAACCGCTGAAATAAAGTTATGCTCACATCGAAGAACTCTAAATGGTAACTAAGTAACAAGAAATAAATATGACAACATTAGGCAGAGATTGGGGGATTGATTGATAAAGTGTTAGCACTTTGAAAGTTTAAATAGGGGGCTATTATGTAGTTGATAACATGGCGTACAGGGAGCGGGGGGCAGAGGGCAGGTCCCCCCACGACTTTGACCGTTTTGTAGCCCTCGGACGCGGGAAAATTGGACTTTTTGATCCCCCTAAGAGGGAAAATTCCCAAGACCCGGGAAATTTGCCCCTCAGAGTGGGCAGGGGGGCCCGATACGCACTGGTTATAATTATATCCCTAAACAATAAACACAAACAGCAACTTTTTTGGGCCCCTATTTGATGCATAGTAGCCCTCAAACAAGCTCAATTATAAGTAAAATGTACTACTTCTCACACCGTGTTTGCCGCAACTTGATAATGGTCAGGAATATGGGCGGATAGTTGGATGATGTCAGCACAGTCTATTGCATAAAACCCTGTACACAAATGATGCAACTGGAAGCAGGGTTCGCCAGTTCTTCCACCAGGTGGAAAAAAAAAACCGTGTTTTTTTTCCGCCTTTTTCCACTTGGAAGAAACTGGTTTCTTCCAGTTTCTCCCACTGAAAGCGGAAGAAACCAATGACTTACACTTTTGGTTTATATTATACGTGAAGAATGTAAGTGAAATATTTAAAATAACCTTCATGGACTCCCTACCTACCCAACGCAATTGCCTATTTAAACTCACAACTCGCATTGATTCTCAAGGCCTAATATAACAAATTACCGGAAGAAACTGATTAGACACTTTTCACAAAAAACAAACACGACAGCAAGGCCAATCAAGACTCCTTGTAAAGACTTGACATCTTCAATTTTCTTTAAAGCACATGTTAGAGTCGTCCTAACCCAGGTTCTCCCCACTAAGCAATGTACAAAGTTAAGATTATACACACAAGATGTAAAACAAAAGAACAATAATGGTTGCTACTTTTCTGATTTGGGTTACAATTAACAAAATTGGCCATACAGATTTTAAAAGCTGTATTGTATTTGCAGCTACCATTACAACTGTGATAGTATATATAAATGTGCCCATGGGGAGAGAGAGATTGGAAAATGGGTTACAATTATCATTTGTATAATTTGATTGCAAGACAAAACAAAAGTTGGAAAAATTTACTACCTGCTATTAAACATTGTAAAGTTATGGAGAAAAAGAAAAAAAGATGTCTTGTTAAAGTAACCAAAGTAGCCTTGATGATTGGAAGTGCAAAGCAGATGAATATGGTGTAATTTAGTTTGTTGTTCATAAACATATTCTTTATTTCTTCCCGTTTCTTCCAATTTCTTTCAGTTTTCTTCCGAAGAAACACCTTTTTTCCAGTTTCTTCCATTCTTTCCGGAAGAAATAGTTTTCTTCCGGAAGTTCCGCAAACCCTGCTGATAAAGGGACCATGTAGATTCCACTCCACTAAATAGATCTGGTGTGGCACCTCTGGCCGAAAAGTGTTTTGTGGAAAAAGGTAAAAAAAGGACGGTTAAATTAAATTGAAAAAGTACGAAACTGGAACTTCCTGGGCCCTATTTTGTGTTAGAAATATTTAAAGAATAAAAATAGCATCAATATCAAGACAAAATGGTGTGTGAGGCTTACTACCGAGTAATTACAGTACCGTACTATTTTACACCCCCCCCTAGGAATATTTTGACTAGAAGCCACAGTTTCAGAGGGGATCGGAACACTCATCGTTGTCTTCATGCTTCGTAGCTCTGGAAAAATCTGTGGTCAACTTTGGATTCTTCTGCTGAATTGGATGCAGAGGTCTAGTAGTCAAATGTAATGCTAATTTAAGCAAGAGTCACTTCAGTGACGAGAAATTTACGTTTTAATAAGGGCTATTTTGTACATAAACAATGCAGTTTATTTGGTGGTGTGCAAACAACCTAAATTTAGTAATATACAATTACATGAGAAAGTAATTTGCTCTAATTCCTGCCAAAAGAGATGTCCTCCTTCAGGTGACCTATACATCTATTCGGAATGACCTCTAATGAACATTTTAAAGTAGGTTATTAGCACAGGATACTGTTTCTTTGTGGAAATTTTGCCATTTATTGACCCTCAGGCACAGGCTTCATTATGCGCCCTTTACTATACCCTCTTTGCTGTTTTTCATTTGCATATGAGCTGCAAAATGTGTTTTTTGCATTATTTGTTTATTTAAGTCCACAGGGCAAAGAAAATCTGATGAGTGTTCATCACTGGGGCTGTAAATAAAAGCTAGCACCACTTTCAAGCTATCATGTCCTAACAACATGTGTAGCAGCTGCACTTGTGAACCATGGTAACCGTACTTCCCTGTGGGTTTTTCCCTCTTTATTATTACATTCTTAGATGCAGCAGTGGAAATGTTCTTTGTCAAAAGATGAAATAAGGTTATTACTCAAAATAACATCAGTATGTCGTGTGAATCATTCTGGCATGATTAGGTCAAGCTGTTCTAGGCTCAGGCTGTTCCGTTAACTTCATATCAAAGAATGGGCATGAACACCCTTACTTTGCTGATTACCAATAATAAAATACATCGGATCCTCGTACCGCTGTTGTCGCCTGCCGTCGCTGTTAGTGGATGATAGGCTAACATGACCTTTGACCTTGATATGTGACCTTGACCTCAGCAACAAATGATGGATCCCATGTTGCACCGATGATTCAGTTTTGGTTCCAATTGAACTGCAACTTTTCATATGAGTTCAATTTTACATTTTCAGCCTATTTTACGAACTTGACCTCACATGACCTTTTTTGGGAAAACCCTTGGCATGTGACTTGGACACTCATCACCACTTGGGGGATGCCCATGTTGCACCCCTGTGACCAAGTTTGTTAAATCCATCAAAGTATTGGATAAGGTCAATTTTACATTTTCAGCCTATTTTACAACTTGACCCTACATGACCTTTGACTTGGGCTGTTGACTTTGACTCATCAACAATGAGGGGATCCCAGTTTGCCACCTATGATTCAAGTTGGTGGTTTCCAATTGAACTTCACTTTTCATATGAGTCAATTTTTCCATTTTCAGCCTAGTTTACAACTTGACCTCACATGACCTTTGACTGCTTGGCATGTGACCTTTGACGCTCACAAAGTGGGGGATGCCATGTTGCAACCTGTGGACCCAAGTTTGGTTTAAATCGCATCACGTATTTGGATATTACCATGGGGTCAAATGTTAACCCCTTTTTCAGCAACAGACATCAACAACAGACATCATCACGGCAACATACTACAACAACAGTGGACAAAGTGATCCCTATGGTCTTCCTGCTTTAGGGCATGGGCCACACAAAAATGAGGCGAGTTGGTGGATGCTGTCAATATTAGAACTGGCATGTACTACGTCACACGTCATAGGTCACTACTTTATAACACTAAGCAACATACATACTTTTTTTGAAGCCATATTGAAAATCTCAAAAACATTGTGCCTAATTCTTTAGCGATGTAAGCATTTTGAACAAAACGCACATACCGACTATGTTCTTGGCGTATGACAGGTTCATTTTATAACTGAGGGTCGCCTGACGAAATCAACACAAGGTGCATTTTCCATGTGAGGTTTTCGTATAAAGGGCTTGGGTGGTAATATTTAAGCATCCGCCAGTAAGCTTGTTGAATCAAGATAGCTGTCGGTACTCTGCCTTTATTTATCTATCTCTATGGGATTAGTCAGGTTAAAGAGGACATGAGATTTCCAGAAGAGCGCCGCCAATTTTCCTCAAAAAAAAAAAAAAAAACAGCAAAAAAAAAAACGAACCCCAGTTTTTTACGTATTTGGAATCCTTTCGCAGGTATTAGATCACACCTGAGTGAATAAGCCGTATATGCCGTCTATATGTAATAAGATGATGATTAGTATTTCTTCGTGCACGACAAATTCAAGCGTGGTTTTTCTATGAGGAAATGATTCTGATATCAGGCAAGTTCAAAACAGGTTTGCGGTTATTTTTTGGCACCTGTTTGTCCAATCAACGCTTTGAAACGTCTCGGTAGGCGTTGTCTAACACTGATCGCAGGAAATCTGGGAGAAATTCTCGTATTCCCAAAAAAATCTGCCTCCTGTCCTTTAAAGGGGGATGGCCGGGCAATTTAAGGATAGAAATTTTCATCATAAAAAAGAAAAAACAAAGAAAAACATTAATTAATAAAAAGAAACCAAACAAAAAAAAAAAACAATAAATAAAAACAAACAAATAAAAAATAAAATTAGATGGCTTCACTCCAAAACTCCATCTGTAAAGTTTCCCGTCGATATTTCAATCCGTTTGATGTGTGAGCTAAAAACGTGTTTTGTAGGTGCCCCATAGAGTACTGTGTAAATTAATATTGGTCGACCAAATGGGGCACATTTTCGCTCATAACTTCCCACCAACATCCTTTGGCTCTAAAGATTTCACAGGGTATTAGAATAAGTAGTAGCTTTCTTCTGATATACCAAAAGTTGACCACTTCGTAATCTGGGGCTTCTGGGACGAGTCTATTAGCGATCGGGCCTGGACCTTTCAGTTGTCTTTTTACTTTATCGGCCTGCTAGGCTGGTATTCTTGAGTAAACCATACTACCTGTCCTAGGGCAGAGTTTGTCGGGTCAGCTAATCCTCTCCCCATAGGTTCTAAGAAAAAAATCTGTGATGAGGGTAGTAGTTACAATGGTAGAACGAAACTAGACCGGGGGACGATCTAATTTACAAGACGGCCGTATTGGGAATGGATGGTGATCGCCTTAATGACCCCTTGAGGTGACTGACCTTTGTCTCTGTAAGCTATTTCACAAATGGTGATTAAATTTATTTTACGTGTTAAGCACTTTACAAGGTGATTATTGATTCAACTAAATGCCCAGCATGTCGGGATTTGACCTTTTCACCCCTATAAGGTGACACCTGGGTCACGGATGGGGTCAACTTAACTTGTTCTGTATTTATTATGTCACAAGGATTAGCCCTGACAAATTTCAGCTCAATCGGAGTTTGTAGATTTTGACCTTTGACCTTGAAGCTTTGACTTTGAGGTCGGACTATCATAGACTGGCTCTCCTACCATTATGTTACAATCCTGGTCAGGTCAATAATGGTCTTTTCTGTTTTCTATAGGCTGAGATAAACCACTTGGTCTTTATTTAAGCATTTTTTTGGCAAATTGACCTTTGACCCGCTAATGACCTTCATCTCCCGGTATAAAAAACCCCCGTATACACAACAAAATGCATTGTTTTCAACTGCAAATAAAAAATTGTACTACTGTGTAGTTCTGGCGATAAAAATCTTGATTCTTGACCTTTAAAACTCGTAAATGACGCTTAAATGACTTTGACCTCCAAAATAAAAATATCATGCATGCACGCAGGTACATGCATGGGCAAATCTGAAAGTTAATTCTTGTTCTGTACTATGTTTGGGTTTGAGATAAAAATTTTTGAATATTTTGAATATTTGTTTTTGAGTGACGCGGAAAGTTCCCGCCTTAATGACCGTTGTCCTCAGCATGGCCGAGCACAGGCGGTTGTGAAGGGTCTTAAGCTGCTTCATATGTATGAGTCACGTGACATGCAACGCTTGCATAACGTGACCCCTGGGTCTCGAATAGGTTCAATTGTATTTTTCTGTATTTACGATATCCCGAGGATTATTCTGTCAAATTTCAGTTTAATCGGAGCTGGTTGTACAATGTGACCTGGACCTTGGAACTTTGGCCTTTGGTGGGGTCAAGGCTATCATAGACCTCTTCTACTATTTATGTTACATCACTGTAGTAATAACGGCTTATCTTCCTCTATAGGCTGAGATAAATTCCAATTTGGTCTATTTTTAGCATTTTGGCAAAATTGACCTTTTGACCCCCTTATTGACCTTTGTCAACGGATAAAAAAAACCTCGTGACACAACAAAAATGGCAGTGTTCCAATGCAAATACAAAAAATTTACTATGCTTCGTTTGGAGATTTAAACATTCTTGAAATATTATCTTAAAACCAGGAAAGGACTTTGACCTCCAAAATAAAAATATTGTGCATACACCAGGTAACATGGAATTGCATCTAAGTTAAGTCACTGTTCTATGTTTGGGTTTTTTGAGATATAAAAAATTTTGGAATATTTTTTGGTTTTTGACCGGAAGGTCCCCCTTAAGTGACCTTTGAACCCTATGCCGAGCACAACATTTGTGAAGGGTCTAAGCTGCTTAATATGTATGAGTCACGTGACTCATGCAACGTTGCATATACCAGATAGCTATTTTTGACGATTTTTGAAGATTTTTCACATTAAGACCGGAAGTGCCCCCTTAATGACACCCAGATTGACCTCTAGACCCATAAATTTTTGAAGGGGCAAAGCTGCCTCACATGCATGAGTCACGTTACCATGCAATGGTAATCTGTAGGAGGAGATACAGTTTCAAGAAAATCACACTTTGAACCCATGTGACCCCAGATGACCCCGATAGGGGTCAAAGTCAAGGCTAAATGGGATGGTTCAAGCGGTCTATATGGTGCAAGTCTGGTGCGACTAGGCAAAACCATAAACAAAACCAGCAGCATTTGAAATGTTGCAGAAGAAGAAGAAGAACTAGACCTGGGGACAGATCTAATTTACAAGAATTTATTGGGATTGGATGGTGATTCCCTTAACGACCCCTTGAGGTGACTTGACCTTGACCCCGTAACTTCACCAATATGTCACAAATGTCATTAAATGTATTTTTCGTTTTAACACTTTACAAGGATCAATAGTATTGTTCAACTCAATCCAAGCATGTCAGAGATTGACCTTTGCACCTCTATACGTGACCCCTTGGGTCACGAATAGTCACTGTACTTTTTCTTTAATTTACGATATCCCGAGTTATTCCTGTCAAATTTCAGTCAATGGAGCTTTTTTGTAATTTTGACCTCTGACCTGAACTTGACTTTGGGTCGAGACTATCAGTGACCTCTTCTACTATTAATGTTACATCACTGTAGTAATAACGGGCTTTATCTGTTCTCTTTAGGCTAAGATAATCCAATTTGTTCTTATTTTAACATTTTTTGGCAAATTGACCTTTTTGACCCCTTAATGACCTTTGATCCCGGGATAAAAAAAAAACCTCATGTACACACAAAATGCATTGTTCCATGCAAATAAAAAATTCGACTATGCTTAGTTCTGAGATAAAAATTCTTGAATTCTTTACCTTAAATCCGGACATGACCTTAAATGACTTTGACCTCCAATCAAAATACCTTGCATACCCAGGTAACATGAAAGCATATTTGCAAGTTAATTTACTGTACTATGTGTGGGTTTTGAGATAAAAAGTTTTTGAATTTTGAGAATATTTTTTGGCTTTTGGACGGAAGTTCCCCCTTAATGACCTTTGACCCCCTTCCGACGCACACGTTTGTGAGGGCTTAACTGCTCCGTAGGTCTGATCATGTGACCATGCATGTTTCTAGAGCAGATAGCTATTTTTGAAGATTTTTTTGAGATTTTTCAATTAAGACCTGACGTGCCCCCTTAATTGACCCCAGCTTGACCTCCTCGACCCATACACTTTTGTGAGGGTCTAAGCTGCTCACATTATGAGTAACGTTACCGTGCAATGTAACCTGTAGGAGGAGATACCGTTTTCAAGAAAATCACACTTTTGACCCTGTGACCCCTAGATAACCCACAAACGGGGTCCAAGTCAGATCACCTAAATGGGAAGTTCATGTCATTTGGTGCAGTCTGGTTAGAAAATACGTCAACCATGTCCCTGAGGCTAGACGCAATAATTGACGTGTTGCCAGAAGAAAGACAGAAAGAAAGAACTAGACCTGGGGACATATCTAATGTTACAAGAGCCGTTTTGGGAATGGATGGTGATCCCCTAATGACCCCTTGAGGTGATTTGACCTTTGACCCTGTACTTCCCAATATGTCCACAAATGTCATTAAATTTATTTTTACGTGTTAACAACTTTCAAGGATCAATTATTATGAGTTTCAACTCACTCCAAGCATGTCAAAGATTTGCCCTTTCACCCCTATAATGGGACCCTTGGGTCACGGATGGGGTCAACGGTAGTGTCTGTTTTTTTGTGATGCCACGAGGATTATACCTGACAAATTTCAGCTCAATCGTAAGCTTGTTTTTAGATTTTTGACCCTTGACCTGACTTTGACCTTTCTTGTTGTCGAGACTATCATTGACCTCTTCTACTGTTAATGTTACATCCCTGTAGCAATAACGGGCTTTATCTATGCTCTATAGGCTGAGATATATAGCCAATTTGGTCTTGTTTTAGAATTGTTTTTGGCAAATTGACCATTTGACCCCTAAATGCTTTCCCCAATCGAAAAAAACCTCAGGACACTGCAAAAATGCATTGTTCCTTTTAAATTAAAAAAATCTATTATGCTTAGTTTTGGTTCTGGAGATAAGAAATTCTTGAAGTTATTTAGCCTAAACCGGAAATGACCTTAAAATTTGACCTTTGACCCCTAAAATAAAAACTACCTGCATACATCAGTAGCGCTAAATTGCATATCCTGAAGGTTATGTCACTCTACTATTTTACATTTTGAGATCAAAAATTTTGAATATTTGGTTTTTGAACCGGAAGTTCCCCCTTATTGACCTTTGGACCCCCCATTCCGAGCAACAGCGTTTGTGAAGGGTCTTAAGCTGCTCCGTATGTAAGAGTCACGTGACCATGCAATTTTGCATAGAGCATATAGCTATTTATTGAAGAGTTTTTGAAGATTTTTCACATTATTGACCGGAAGTGCCCCCTTAATGACCCCAGACTGACCATCTCGACCCATAACTTGTTTGTGAAGGGTCCGAAGCTGTTTCACATGCATGAGTCCGTTACCATGCAATTGTAACTGTAGAGGAGAATACAGTTTCAAGAAAATCACACTTTTGACCCCTGTGACCCCTGTGACCCCCGATAGTGGGTCCAATTCCTATGTGTCATAAATGGGATTGCTCCGCGGTCATATGGTGCAAGCCTGGTCAGTCTACGTCAAACCATGACAAAACCATAAGCATTTGAATGTGTTGCCAGAAGAAAGAAGAAAGAAGAAAGAAGACGCATCAAAACCGAAACAGACGGCCTGCAGGCCGTCTTGTAAAGAAAGAACACATCAAAAACAGAACAAATACCTGGCCTGATGCCTCTTGTAAAAG
>JAMKCH010056975.1:0-86174 GCA_023653785.1 Ophioderma brevispina | reverse complement strand
CAATCTGTGAACAGGGCGCCTGTACTGGCACTTGTGGCCGGGTTATTTCTGACGAAGTCTGTCAAGATCAAGAATACTGTGTACACCAGTAAGCTTTTTGAATATTAGGAGGGGTTAGACAGACTGCCCCGGTTTTTGAACCCCTACATGACTTTTGGATTCAAAATCTGTGTACAAGCAATATGGCCAGGCATCTGTCAACGACTGTGACCGAATGGCATCGAAAGCACATGCGAACTGTGGTAGAAGTAGGAAAAAGGGTGTTCGCGCGACAATGACCGCTATTGACCCTACGTGACCCCTATGGTAAAACTGTTTACACCCTATATGAAGCTTGGTCAGGGTTCTTGTGGCCAATTCTCGGTCCAATCCGACCAGCATCTGACACTAGTAGCTTGTGAAGCAAGGTACAAAGAAAGAAGAAAGAAGAAATCGAGAGAAGACAGTTTTATCATGCGGCTGCACCGCATGATATAAAGAAAGAAATCGAGAGAAGACAGTTTTATCATGCGGCTGCACCGAATGATATAAAGAAATCGAGAGAAGGCAGTATAACATGCGGCTGCAACCGAATGATATAAGAAGAAGAAGAACAGGAGAAGACTAAACAGCATAAGCATGAATACTATGCCCCGTTTCCCGGGCATAGTAAACTGGCGCGAGTCAAAACGCAGAGGCTCCTTTTTGCCGTGCTCAATCCCCGCCCGGATCGTCCTAAGCACCAGTCAAGACATCTTACAATCACTCTGGTAAAAGACCACAATGCAGCTAAAATGCACTATTTTTTGTTTATAAACTACTAACAGCAGCTTGTTATTACAAATAACGTGCTGCTTCACTCACAGTAAAAAAAGGCATCAGAAAAGACAAATATTGAAGCGTAATTAAAATATAGTAAAACCTTTTTGTCCACTTTTCGAGGCCTATTCCGACTAAATTTATCAGAGAGACTTCGTATTTGAATTGAACTTTTTGAATTATATTCCCCCAAACATAGTTACCTATTTGGGATTCCCTCCATTATAAGTTTTTTTACGGAAAAATACTGTAAATCCGGGAGCATTCTGCCAACAAAATCCCATAAACCACTTTTATAGTTTCCATACAAAATTCACTTTATATTTGTACAGTTTTAAAACAAAACCCTCGTCTTTACCAAGCCTTTTTTTGTAACGCGGTTTACCAAGGGGGGGCCCTCGAATTTTTTTTATAAAGCAACCCGATGCTTATGATTTTTGGATACCATTGGATAGCTATGGTTCCTCCCGTTCCAAAAATACCAAAATAAGTACCAACATACCTATAAGGGCGTCACAATGACGTCATCAAAGTCCGCGAGTCGGCAAAATTGGCAGGTTGCCATAGAACATAGGCCGAAAATCCAATTTGAGCTAAAAAACGTAGGAATATCGGATGTCATCAATGCTGTTTTTCAGCTCTAAATGGATGGCAATTGCTAGTTTTTTTGAACATAAACACAGAGTTTTAGAGCCAAGCTGTGGCATAATTTTATAATTTTTTCAAAAATCCACACATAATATCCTTGGGTGCAACCACCCTCCTTTTTACCCTTCGACTTTACGGCATACCTAACCCCGGTGAAGGTGCTACCTTAACATTTTTTTTCGATAAAATGACCGGAAAGGATGAGAGAGAACGATTACCTAGAAGCTTTTGACGATTTTTTAGCGTTTAGCGCACCGGAACGAAGTTCGGTAGGGGGGTGGTTACTGGTTACCCCCCTTGGTAAGACGAGGGTTAATGCAAATCGTGTTTTACCAAAAATTAACTGAATTTTACAGTATAATTATGCACCGTAAAATTTTGCGTTGACATTTGTTGGATAGGCCTAGGTTAGGATGTTCGTCAGTGCTTTTTTTATTTTCTACACATTCACAATCTCGTAATAAACTCGCCAAAAAATATATTATTTTCAGTGTTTTGATGAATCAGTTTGTACAGGTATACTGTAATTTCACAGTAATTATTCGACAGATTGCTGTCAGTTAAAATACTGGAAAAAAATTGTATAATATTTTTGAGGGGGCAAAAATCGTTCTCGATACAGCTACACACATTGTACTAATTATAAACTTCGACCAGAATTCTATAGCCCCCCCCCCCCCCACCCCCCCCCGTGTGATCAAGCGAGGAGATGAATCTCAGCAGTTATCCCCTTGTAGCGTGTTGCTCACTTAATAAGCAGCCCTGCGGTGGTTTTCAGATACAGCAACAGACGAAATGCAGATTGGTCTGTTGGAAGACTTTCATTTGGCGTTTGTGTATGATCCCCAAAGTGAAAATCTATATATCTAAAAATGGAATGTTATTTTTGCTCAATAGTTGTATATGAAAAAGAGCTTGTGATATAGTATCATAATATGCAAAAAACTCAATTTCGCCAAAATGGTCGATTGGTCTGTTGGAAGACTCCATGAAGATATGGTAAGACAAAGACAGGTGATGGAATGGAATATAGACTTTGACATCCCAACTATGTGGTCTCAAAACGCAAGTCTTTTTGTTTGTTTATGTTGTTTTTAAAATAACTTTATTTTACTGGAACAATCATTCAAACAGTGAGGTTTAGGCGGAAGCTACAGTATTTTGAATGAATAGGCGGTCTTGCGATCTGTCAATGGATTCATATTTAAATGCAGAATGACAGAGGGGTATGTCTATGCTTATGTTAATATAAGTACTGTGTTAATGGTATAAAAGCCTGTGATAAAAAAATAGCAAGAATTATTCAAAATACCTTTAAGGATGTGACATGTTTGGTCCAAAGCATTTCCTTATATCGAAAGGTTATCTAGTTTTTCTCTTCATATGGAATATGCTCATTAGCTTATTATGCTATGACTAATATCAAGTTACGTTACTTTTGAGATTATTTTCTTGGATGACGAGGGTGTAGAAAGTTAGCAAGAAAGTCATCCATGACAAATTTTGATTGGTTTTGTGGGTAAACCCCATCAAATTTATTCTACATTCAGAATTTATAGATTTTAATGTGACTCCATGGTTTGGTTAAAAAGAGTAAAGCTTGGTGAATACTTAACCGATAAGAATGATGTTTGTTGTAAATTAAATAAGAAAATGAGCATTCTGATCACATATATTGAGATATTATACCACTTTTTGACTCCCTCTTTTTATGTAAATTGTCATTTTAATCTTCTGACGCATTTTGTTTGTAAAAAACAAATGGTAATTGCCGCCATCTGTTTCATTTATATGATGATAAAAAGTAAGAAATGAGTCCATAGATTCTATCTGAATCATTTTGTTCCAGTTTTAATCAAAATATGTGGAGTTTTGAGGTGTTAATTGAAAATATGCCAAAAATGCACTTTTTTGCCCAAAATTACGAATTTATTGTCCTTTTCAGCTAACAAAATAACATAAAGTGATATATGGTTTATTTGGCTACATAGAGTACAATTTTTGCTTTCATTTGATACAAAAATCATTCTCCTAGGATGTAAAATAAAGGTTTTAAGACAAAAACATGATTTTGAGGTGATTTCCGGCGGCTGCTGCATGCAAGACTTCGATTTTCGGATTCAGCGGAAAATTTTGGATAAGAATAATCTTCTCAACCTTCTGACCTCCGACGGGGCAATAAAACCTTCCAAGTTCCTAGCTGAGGGCCTAACAGTGCCATATTTGTAATTAATAGCGCCTCAATTTGGTTAAATGGGTCCTGCAGGTTACTTGATTTCTGGGGTTATATCTTAAAAAATATTGATTCTACCTTTATGAACTTTTCAGGGACATTAGCTAACAGTCCCATCTTGCCTTACAGCAAAGTAGTCACATGCTTTTGTTCAAAACTTATGGCGCCTGTCACCAAGTGTTGCGTTTTTTGACACACGGTACAGTGCAAGTCAAAAAGAATAGGGCCGTGATTATTTTTTATCAAAAAACTAATTAATCTTGATTAAAAAAAGTTTTACATATTGGAAACAAGTAAAACACCGAAAACACCGAAATTCGGTAGACGTTTCATATAGAAGTCCCATTGATGCAAATGAGGTATTGCCATTCATTCCGTCAAGCACTACTGCACAACGTCACACTGCGCATGACGGAATCAATTGTAATACCTCATTTGCATCAATGGGACTTCTATATGAAACATCTACCCGAAATGCATCATTCCTAACCATTGTTATGCCTGTTCTACCGAAAGATCCCATTTATCCACCTGTCCACGGAATGCTGCAAGCTTTGAATATGTGAGAGTACCCAGTTAGTCGGCAGGTCACCCAAGTACTATTGTTCACACTAAAAATTGTTGGACAGGGTCATTTTACATGGGCTTTCACAAATACAATAGGCAAACGACCTTGCCATTGTTCACATTCCCTGCACACGTCTGCAGTTCAAATCGATGGAAACCAGGCCCACGTTATAGCATGTGAGAATTCAATTCCATGATGCCAGTAAATGTAAGGTTATACATTTCCCGTGGTCTTCGCTTTCTTAAAAGAGATAGAGTAACACGTACAGACTTTTTTGTAGCACACAATTCGATTAATGATTCGGGATGCTTTAAAATTTGGTGGGATTTCCAGAACTTCAGAGACCACGCTTTTCAAAAACTTGAAATTTGTCGATTTTAATTCGTTGTTTTTAACCCCCCAAAACCACTTCACGTCATATTAGACCAATAGATATGTAGTTGACATTCCGCAACAATAATACATGATTTTTATAATGAATTCAGTATTTTTTGCAACTCAATCGAGCATTTTCCAGTGTTTTTCGACCAGTTATTGAGGTCACAGCGATTGTGTTGTCTTCCCGTGTACAAGAAAATAACGCATGTTGGCGTGACCTCCTGATTGACTGTGGAGGGGCCACGATACCTAATACATTTCCACCAAGATGCCAAGTTTTGAAAATACCTTCAGATTTGTTATTTATTCATTATTAATTTTGTGTAGACCATGCTAATGTTTTTGAAACTCGTGGGTTTAAATTTCATTTATATTTCAATGACTCAGTCATTTCCCAGGTCCTATTCTTTTTGACTCACACTTATGCCATTTCTTGGAGTAATTGGTTCATGAAAGGTGGTTGACATGATTGTTTTTCGGAGCTAGTTTAAGGACACGGGGAAATCTGCTTCGTTGAGATTTTAATAAATATGATTTTGCGTAAAATCTGTTGGGGTTTTCTGGGTAAGTAGTACACAACCTCTTGTTTTAAAGACTGAAACTCCTCCATTGTTCTCTAACCGAAAAAGTAGTGGAATAATTTCATTTATGATAATGAAAATATTTAAACTTGTCAATGCGAGATAGTAAATGGTCGTTTGACGCCACTGTATTCTTATATGTGAAATTATTCTTGTGTAAAATAAAATTCACATTCAGTCTTGTATAATTTTTTTTATTATAGGAAAAACAATGGAAATCAACCAAGTAAAAACTAGAATTTAGCGGTTCTCGGCTTTCACGCTCGCTATATTCAGAGCTGTGGGCTGCTACATGACCTTGACCTTGGCATGACCTTTGACCTCATCAACATGAGGGATCCCTTGTTGCACCTATATTAACACAAGTTTGGTTCCAATTTAACTTCAACTTCAATTGAGGTCAATTTTACATTTTTAGCCTATTTTTCAACTTGACCTCACATGACCTTTTATATTGGCACATCGACCTTCGACCTCATCAATATATGAGGGATCCCATGGTGCACCTATGACACAAGTTTGATGATTATTTTGCAAAATTGCTTGTAGAATCTGTAATAAAGCATCACAGCAAGAGTATTTTGAATAAATGCAACAAAATTCTAAGTCCATTTGGGATTTATATAGAAAATTTAACCACCACTGCCTTTAGACCAACCAAAAATGGTAGAATTCTTAATAATAGTGAATACAGAAAATCTGGTTTGCTCAAACACGAATGCTTGAATGAAGTTTGTGATGCTTAAATCTGAAAATGGATGGATTTTTACGACGATATCTCTTCAGCAAAGCCAGCCATCAAAACATTTTCGAAGAGGTTTATCATTTGGGGGAATGGGTTCATAGCAGGGGACTGTAGTGTAAAAGTGTGCGCTTCCGGATAAAATTGGGAAATTTTTGCACACAAGACTTTAGCAATTGTACATCCATAAAATTGATGGAAGCACTTGCCAAACCCCCTAATGTCCCCCCCTGGGTTTCAGGTTATAACAGGAGGTCAAAAAGTTAAATAAATTGTTCTGAATGTGTTAACAAAGAACACCATGGTGTTTTGTTTGGTCACAAGGATTCCCAAAAAAAGGGTATAGTTACACTATCTATGACTTTTAGTTCCGGAGTTAGGGGTTAAAAACTGAAAAAATGGCGAAAAAGTCAATTTTGGTGTTGTTTGTACATGGGTCAAACGTTAAAAGTTGCAATTTGATTCATTTAATATGTGCTGCAAATTGTTTCCCCTTGCTTAAAGGATTGAAATAATGAATAGTTGCCTTATCTGCTTATGCTTAGTTTTCACGTATCCAACAAAAATAGGTCACAGGGTCAATAGGAATCCAATAGCTGCCATAGCTGTGACTCTTTATTCGCCCCATTTTTGGTTAATAACCACGTAAGATAGTCAAACACTATTCCTATATTCATTGTATGAGCTACATACAACAATTGAACCACATTTTACAAAAATTTGGAGGCGAACCTTTAATTGTTGACCCTGTACAAACCAACATTGCCTTTTTTACCATTTTTTCAGTTTTACCCATAATCCTAAACTATAAGTCACAGGTAAGTATAAACTAGGACCTTTTGGAATCTTGTAACCAGACAAACCATCATGGAATGCTTTTCAACACAATCGGAACATTTAAAATTCACCCGTGTAACCTTGAAATCCAGCTGGGGGCCATGAAAGGGCGTGGCCAAGTGATTCGATCAATTTGTTTGATTAATCAATGTATAAAGTACTTGTGTACCAAATTTCCACGATTTTATCGGATTGTCACACTCACATAAGATCGGTTCACTACAGTCCCCCACTTACAAAAATATGGGAAAGATGAATTGTATGTTATTGTGATGACACGATCTTGTTTCTAGTTTAAAGAGCGTAAAGAAGGATTCATAACAATAATATTATATAGTTGTGTCATATTATGTTTCAGCAAAAATTTATTAGATGTTTAAACTTAAAGCTGGAAGTTAAATTTATCTTAAAGTGTTACAACCTTGGAAACAGTGGAAAGGTATGAGCCTTGCCTGGGCATATCAAAATGGATATTAGCAACAGCGTGATATTTTATGATTCATTACCATGTCCTGACATGACTGCCGGTGCTAAAGGGTAGGAGTTCATGATAAGGAAACTCCCGTTGCTAAGGGTAGTATTTAGGATGGATTTAGGATCAACGGTGGCCTTTGATCCTGGATAACCTTTGACACTCATTTGCTTCTAAATGACCCCAATGGCCTCCTGACTCTGACTTGAAAAGAAAAGGTTTTATTTTTAAGGATATATGGATGTGATTTTAAGATGATTATTGTAAAATGTCTTAAAGTTGTTGAGGCCACCAACCCCAGAATATATATACTCTTGCCCACAGGAACTTCACATCCACAGCGCTGCCAGCCAAGTCATGCCGAGACACAGCTGTTTGACCCATACCAAAATTGTATCTTATTTTTAGAGCCTTTTAAACTGTCGACACAATTTTGACAACTGATTTAAGTAGGGACATGCAGCGCTATTATCTCCCAAAAAAACAGAACAATCCATTGTGGAATCTTGCCATATAGGCTTCAAAGGTCATCATTTGTAATAGGTTATAGCGCCTCATTTGCCATTCCCATAGAAAGACGTGATAAATTTGAATTTTGTAAAAATCATATTGGCCGCAATGAAAATTTCATCATATTTACACAGGATGTAGTTAGTGGAATAAAATTACTGCAAATTAGTTGTCAAAAGTGTGTCGCCGTGATATTTTTGTTGTATACCGTTTTGTCAAATAAATGAGACTTCACAAAGCTGTGAGAAGTAACCCTGGGATTCAATATGCTCAAGATGCTCAAGTGGATCACCACTTGATTCATTTTCTGTCAGTCGGCCCTTTAATGGCAAAAGGGGTAACTAGACTGTTACCCCCTTTGCCTTTGCAAGGGTCATCCTGCAAAAACAATGCATTATGGGATATACTTATTTTTAGAAAAATATTTAGGCCTCAAACATTTTAAAAGGAAAAATGTAATCCCATTATGCATGGTATTGAAGGCTGCCGCTTTCATGCAAAAGGGTGTAACTTTAAGTCTGCCCTTTTGCATGAAAGGGCCGCGGTTTATACTGTCTCGCTTGTCATGAAATGTGTAATTTACCACAATTCAAATGATACTCTGACAAGAAGAGTTTAGTTTAATAATCTTTATTGCACTTACTGTGCAACAGGCTGGAGACAGTAAGGGGGTTTTTGCCCGATGAAACTGACGGCAAATGACATGTTCAGGTATATGATTCTCTGTACATGGGGACCCTCAACAATTACACCCCCCCCCCCACACAAGGGCGAACTCGTATTTACGCGATGGACTTAAAATATGTCCACGCCAAATATCGCGATCACTAAGTGACAACCATAAACTGCACCAGTCCACCCTTAATTTTGGCATCAAGAGCTCGCCAAAAAATAATGAAGAAAAAAATTGATTATTCAAGAAAATTGAACTCAAGAAATCTTAAAATTATCATGCAAAAATCCTGAAAATTCACATAAATTTAGGAAAAATAGGGATAATTTAATCAACATTTGGCAACATTATTTTTGAAACAGAAATCATGTGACCAATATTTTAAATTTGGGACCATAGGGGGTCTGGAGAAAGACGCGAAACATGAATTTAGTATTTTCACTTTTCTAAGAAATGTAAAACAGGCTGGCAACCAAAGGAATGGACCCATGAGGTAACAACCAGAACAAAACAAATTCGCCAAACTAAATAGGTCAAGAACTCCTCAGCCCGCTTTCCTTAACAAATTAAATTATTATACTGCATTTAAAAACTCCAGAAAATCTTGTACACAAGGCCTTGCGGGAAAAATTTTATGCCTTACAGAACTCCAGAAAATGTACACAGCCTTGCGGGAAAAATTTCCAACAAATTATGCAAAGAGATACGTAATTAGCATATTTACACCCAAAATCTAACCAGGTTGAGAACTGCATCAACCTGCTTCTTTCCCACCAAGTTACATCTCGTAGCCCTTACGACACTCCAGCTAAATGTACACAATGTTGACATTTCTGTGCAATATTACCTTTTCCCTTGACCTTTTTTACCCTACCCTGACAGGACCCAGGGGAGGACCCTGGGGGAATGATTACATGGTGAGGAAGGGGTATCCCCTCCTACAATTACCAAAGTTGGCTACTCTAGCTAATGCAGAAATAAAAAGAAAGCCAAATGTTTCCGGGTTAACATTTTATCACGGGACATACCGACGGACATACGGACGGACATACGGACGGACCTACGGACGGACAGACGGACGGAGCCCATTTTATAGTGCCCATCCCTACTTCGTTCGGCGGGGACAACAAGCCCTTTGGCTCATGCCAAATTCCACATGTACCATGTGGTAAGTCTAATACAAAATTGAATCCAGACCTGATCCTGAATAAATCCCAGCAAGTGGCCCCATCGAGATTCGAACCAGGGACCATTTTCACCTTATCTAACCCACTGCACCACACTCTTCATTAAAATTACAGCAGTATAAGACTTTCATGATTGTAGGGGTCAAAGGTTAATAGCTCAACCCCCTCAGAAACACCTTAAGAGGATTAATCATATATAATCCACGGGTTTCGCGATCACCTGGGTTTCGCGATTACCTGGCTTGAATGACCCGGCATCAACAATCGCCCCACCAAGTTTCATGTCCATACACCATCGTTTACCCCATTTGACCTCCTTTGACCTTGAATGACCCCTGATGACCTTTGATCCACCAACCAATACAAACTCGGTCTTCGTTCAGTCAAGGGGTACCCACCCCACCAAGTTTCAGGAACATGCGACCCTCGGTGTCCGAGAAATAGCCGCGGTCAGACAGACACACTGACAAACAGACCACCGGTATTAGTATATATTTGATAAACTCTAGCCTTGCTCAAGGTGGTCTGCTAAGAACAGACAATCTTGTTATTTCCAGCATTATTATTGACATGTATTTTCAAATTTTTTTCAGAGCTTTGGAATCAGTGCTCTAGCTAGCCTTGAAGAGGGCTAGTTTTTGGTAGGTATGTGCCTCCCGGATTACAAAAATTGAGGCTCCGGAGCTGATTTGAGGCCCCCAAAATGGGGTCTCCAGAACTAGGTTTTCAAATAATTTCAAAAAATAAGCTGCGATTTCCTTCAATCTCCAGCTACCTTTTGAGGTTTTTTGAAGGAAATTTTGTAGAATATGGCTTTGGACATGAAAAGTAGGGTCTTTGGAACTGAAATGGTCCTAAAATGGGGGTCTCTGGAACTGAAAAAGAGCCTGAAAATGAGGGTCTTATAGGTGGCACATACCCAGACTTCATCCCAATGTGAGAACCCCCCCCCCTAATTATCTAGACAGAATGATAAAATAAATAAATTGGCACACTCTATGGTGGTTTGTTGTGCACACTGCATCCAGGATCCTACTAGTCTACCTATAAAACCACAAATTGATAAATAGTTGGTAATCTTTTGCAACCACTGAAACATTTTCATCTTTGAAAGTTGGTACGGTGTAAACCCTGCCCCTTCTACTGTACATGTTCCCAATTGGGATATTTCTGCGAAAAATCTGCGACAATTTCTCAATTCATTGCCACAAAAAGCATTTCTATTGCATTTTTGGGGTAAAATTTTAAACTGCCTTATTTAAGTAGGTATTATTGATTTAATCAACAAACTATGGTAACCGCCTTTACCGGTGATGGAAAAGGTTCCAAACATTTGTGATGCTTCATAGTTTAGATGCACTACAACCAACTTCACAAGGTAGCACAGTCCAAACTTCATATTTTGTAGTCGTTATCTTAGTCTAGCAGATTATATGGTTTCCCATCCACCCAAACTTTAAAACTAAAAGGGGTACAATGACCAATCAAAAGTTCAGTGACCTTTATCACATCTTCACCCATATCTCTGTACCTAAACATCAAAAATATGCCCAAGTATATATTTCCGGCTTACTGTATTTTGCGAAACGAAATGAAACAAAACAGAACTCCCATTGGATTACACGCTTTATTCCGTCATGCATGCATACCGTGCATAACGGAATAAAGCGTGTAATCCAATGGGAGTTGTTTCGTTTCGTTAAATACAGTAAGCCTATATTTCCTGATTTCTTACGATGAGCAGAATCATTTGAGATACTTTTCAACTAAATCGAACCACTTTTTTATGACTGATCTGTTTAGATTCAAGATGGCCACCAAACAGACCCTGTGGGACAATATTTAATTTTGGTAACATAAAAATTCTTTAAGGAGATGTTACAATTTATAGTACATGAGGAACTGTATTTTTGTTTCATATACAAAATTTCATATACAAACTTGTAACCAAAAGGTTTTTCTAAATCAAAATCGTATGAGGATTCCAAACATCATGGGTGTCATTTTTTAAAATGTGTTCTTGGTGTATTCTAGGGGCAAGGTTTATACAGGAGTCAAAATATAAAAACGGGTAAAATGTATTTTAAAGTATACCATCATGTTCAGTACCTTTCAAGAATTACTGAAAGGTATAGTTTGCCCTACCTGAAGGCTATAGTACAAGAGTTACAAGGCAAAATGGGTTCAAGGTCACACTGGGGGTAAAATTTCAGATTCATCAGTTTGTTTTAAAAATGGTGCCAAATTGTTTATCTTACTGTACAGAAGCTGAAAATATACAGGTCGCATTGTCAATGACCTTTTTGATGATAATTAGGGCAAATATGGTCATGGTCCACAGGGTCTATGGGAGATCACTAGTCATATCTGTAAAAGTTTCACTTTGAAAGGTGAAACACAGAATCTATAAACATTTTCTTATTTAGTATGACCCAATGAACGAATTAAAACCAGTTTCAACAAAATCGGACCATTCTATAAAAAATGACCTTGAACTGTCTTAAGCCTATTGTACTAAAACAGGAGGTCGTAAATATGGCAAACTATACCTTTTTAGAAACCTTATGAGCAACCAAACAGATTGGTATATATTTTTAAACAATTTACACATTGTTTACCCCTGTACAAATTTGCCCCCTTATAAACACCCAAGAACACATTTTTAAAAATAACACCCAT
Source organism: Ophioderma brevispina (assembly GCA_023653785.1). NCBI lineage: Eukaryota > Metazoa > Echinodermata > Ophiuroidea > Amphilepidida > Ophiodermatidae > Ophioderma > Ophioderma brevispina. Next base: position 73,868 of record JAMKCH010056975.1, on the reverse strand, counting down.
GATTTTCAGATTCTTCAGTTAAAGAGACATGAGATTTCCAGAATGAAGCATCCCACCTTTTCTCGAACTCCGGTTTTTTACATATTTGAAATGCTTACCAATGTATTAGATCACACCTGAAGTGAATAAGCCGAATACGCCGTCTTTATGTAATAAGATGATGATTTAGTACTTTCTGTCGTGCATGACAGAAAGTCAAAGCATGGTTTCCTATGGGAACGATTACGATAGCAGGCAAGTTCGAAACAAGGTTTGCGGTTTTCTTTTGCACCTGTTTGTCCAATAAACCTTCAAAACGTTCTCAGTAGGTAGTCTACAACTGATCCAGTGAAATTTGAGAGAAATTTGTATCCTAAAAAAATCTCCTCCTGTCACTTTAAAGGGATTTGCAGCAATAATGCGAGAGAACCGAAAAAATGTGGAAATGCGGTTTTTAAACTTGTAAATCAAGGATAAGTGTGCACAATTCCATATAACTGCTTTAATGTAGAAATAAACCACCAAATAGTGAAAAGAATGAAGTATTTGAGGAAATTTGTCATACCGTCTCCCGCAAATAGACATACAGCGACGGCATTTCAAAATCTGCACTAAACAGCCGATTGTGGTTTACACCAGTACAGAATAACCAAATATCAATGTTTGTGGTCAAACTGTATTGATCATGGTGCACAATATCACGAGGAAAATCTGTGATATTCACCGGGAAAGGCTTTTTTGATCTCAAGTCGGAATTTTGATACGCACGTATAGAAATTACAGAATCAGATAAAAAGTACTCCCTTGTCTTTAGTACACGGATTTAAAGCCAACCACTGCAGGTTCTGTTTGCCATATACATGCCAGGTTAACAAAAATAGAAACATATTGAATTTTGATGACTTGTGTGATGTTTCGGATTGGTTAAATCGCCTGCCTAATCCCTTTGAATTATGTATTAAATTCTTCCCCATGTACTATAGTTTTAAGGGGGTGCATGGGAACCAATGGAATTACTTGAATATTCATCAAATTTTGGGAGGCACTATCCAAGATTCGTTCCTAAAGTGTCACTTCCTTTTACTTCATCATCCGTTTTTTCCAAAATTGGCGTGCTGAAAATTTTAGGACTACAGATATAGAATGATGTCCTTTGTATTTCTAAATCATAATCCCTTTAAGACTTGGTGCGGTGACCATAAACTGCACAGGGCACACAGCGCTTGATTTAAAGGCTGACCAGGATCCGAAATATATATTTTTTGTGTAGTAATTAAAAAATAGTCAAATAGAACCTAAAAGATATCGCCTAAATGCTCAATTCCACAGTAGAGATGAATCGGATTTTTAGCTTTTATGCAGTACACATTTATTACAGTAAAACAAGTGCCATAGGATACCATGTATAACAAAAACTTCCGGATCCGGATTTTAAACAAATTGTGATTTTCTATATGGAAGACTCGATTAAGCTTAGTTAATTTGTCACACAGTGAATATTATATGGAAAAGCATTATGTAATGCAAAAACACAATTGTTTGAAAATTGAGGGCGCCTCCCCGGGAAATCTCTGCGTCAGCCTTTAAACAATTAAGACATAAACTCGGTACTTTTAAGGTACACCCCAGCTCTGTGTCCATGCTGACTTTATAAATACGTGGTTTCTGCAAAAGGCGATGAAAATGTTAAAATTAACTGTCCTACAGGTTCATCCAACCATGATTTGCCATTTTATAACAAAAACATGTATATAACAGAATTTTTATGGCAATCTACAAAGAAAACAAAGCAAAGTTAGAATTCAATCTTGGGAAGAGATAGGTTTTATTTTTTGTTCTGTATCCCATCTTTTTTGGAAAAAAAGGATTTTGGGATTTCTTAAAAATGAGCAAAGCAAACAAAATAAATTGAAAAATTGGCACAGATTTTGGTGATTTTTATATGCATTTTACAAAAAAACAACAAAGAAAAAGAAAACCCAATGGAGACCAACCCTACTTTGAAAGACAGTAGAAACAGTTTAAGCGCCGAATGGTGAATATTGCGAATTATAAAAAGTACGATTATCACTATCAGGCAGGTCGTCATCTCCGGGACTTGGCTTTTTTCAGCGGCGTTTGCTGTGGTCTGAAATTCGTTTGAATAGTTTGTCCTGCACATCCTGTCTACACGGCAGAATATCTGCAGTATTCCATGGTGAACTCTCCTTTGCTTGCTTGTAGACCTCAGCTCGTGGAGTAGCCCACAGGTCATTTCAGAAGAAACCTGGAAGAAAAATATAGACTTTGAATAAGAAAAAGTGAATTGCCTTAATTATTGGCCAATACTCAAAGTTGATTTTAGATTTGCGAGTTAGATGATGACATAAGATATGGACAAAGCTTTTTTTTTTTTTTTAGGACTACAGTTGCTTGCCAAAGGTAATCTCAGCATGTTTTTTGGGCCACCAGCATAGCGCCAGGACCACTTGCATGTGTATGTGTGTCACTACCAATTAATATTTTTTTTTAAAATTGTAATTAAAAACCAAAATTGACCTCAATTCAAAAGGATGAAATTGTTGTCATCGGTGCAACACAGGTCCTTATATGTTGATGAGGTCAAAAAGTCATGTGCAAGGTCAAAGGTATGTGAGGTCAAGTTGAAAAATTAGGCTAAAAATGTAAATTACCTACATTGACACCAAAATGGAGTTCAAACTTGAGGCATAGGATGCAATATGGGATCCTCATTTATTGATGAGATCAAAGGTGACATGCCAGGGTCAAAGGTCATTGTGAGTTCAAGTGTATAGATAGGTTATGGGCGGCCAAGCTGATTAGCGACTTTGAATTAGCAGGCACAAAAGCCTAATAACACAACAAATCTCCTAGTAGCAATCAGTATTGACCCAAGTCTAATAATTTGAAAATTTTCAAATATACCATTTTGTTGTGCACACTGGTGACTGGATCCTAGTGTAGTTACTAATAAAAAACACAAATTACACATGTGTGGTCCGGTGCAGTGGTTGTGGTAGTCAAGGCAACTGCCTTGTTAAAATGGATTTGTGGTTTTATCATTCCCTGTATAAAACTAACATGATTTATGCATAATATGATCTGCAAGACATGTGAACCAATGAATGAAGTTGGAAGAGCGCCTTAAACAATTCAAGGCTACTTTTCTGTACGAGTCTGTTAACATCACATTTTTGTGGCTGGACCAAATAATGCCAGTGATTTAAACCGGCACCAGCGATGTAAAGGTGCATTTGCCATATTTCACTCTACAGTATTGTACAGATGAAGGATAAAGTATGAAGCTTCACAAATAAAAGAAAAGCGTTTTGTGCATGGGGAAGGGGTATATAAACCCTAAACGTAACCCAAACTTTAAGCCAACTATGGCATGGAGGGTCGACCATGCTGCAAACATGGTAGAATGAAAAAGAAGATCTACCTACAAGGGTGTCAGCTCTGGAGAGCTAATGGCGGCCATCCAGCACATGCTGCCTTGTATGGTGGGCATGGTTGCCCAAAGGCTAGGCCCACCGCCGAAAACTGATGTCAGGAAGGGCATCCGGTCAATTATCTTTTGCTCCAGTAAATCCTCACACATCACTGAGTGTGAGGTGAATCCGGCCACCCTTGTTTTACGGGGACAAATCAGATTTAAAACTTTGGTTTAACTAACTAAACCTTGACCTTTCACAATTGCCATGGTTTTTTTCTCTTACCTCTGCATCCAAGATAAAGTAGCCATCACTACCTCCTGTATTAAGTATGGTGCCATTACGTTTGTTAATTCCACCCATTACATCACTCTGAAACTCATGGGGAGCTGTGATTTCAACCGTCATGATGGGCTCTAGTAGATACAACTGGGCAAACTTCATAGCTGCATAAAAAAACACACACAATTAGATAAATTAAGAGAATAAAGGTATGATTTTGGGAACCAGTACTCTCTTTACGAGGAATTGAAACCAAGGCGATACCATTATTTTAAGTGGAAGAACGAGGCTGGAGGCCGAGTTCATCCACGCAAAAAATAATGGTGTCGCCAGCTTCAACCTAAAAATAACATCAATACGCAGCGCGTACTACCTGGGTTCAATTGTCGCGGGCATCAGCCAATGAAATTGCTTACATTTTCTCACCTGTTTAAGAATGTATGTTATAGCTTACTCCAGAAAATTATTTATATAATATTGAATGGCTTTGAGTACGATACAAGAATATATTGCACGAGCTAGAAAAATATTGTACGAGTCGAAGACGAGTACAATATTTTTCTAGCGAGTGCAATATATTTTTGTATCATACGAAAAAAGCCATCCAATATTATTATTATTATTTAAATATCAGGCTGACTCAAACCAAACCTTGCGTTGACAGTGTTGTAGTCCAACTGGCGAGTCTTGATCAACATGATCAAACACCCTACCAGTCGTTTTCGCGCAAAATGCCCGGATGCGATACAATATTAAAAAGAATATTGTATTGCATCTGGGGACTTTTACCAAAACCGTACAATACAAAGATTTCTTTATTGTACCACTCGGAAGCCTGATATAAATAATAATTCCTAACAATTCATCTTTTTTTATGTGTACACCGCTATAGTAGGGCTGTCATCAGCAGGTTATTTTTATGCTTTGGGTGATAGAATTTATAACAACTCATAGGGATCATTCAATCCAAGCTGACCTGAAGCTTTATCTAAATCTAGACTGGACCTACTGAAACTCATTACCCACGACTTAGTCAACTTTTCGGGGGAAGGGACATGAACTAAAAGATGCAATTAAGGTAGTTCATGCAATTTCAGGTATGCAGAAACTAATTTTACTGTTGGTATAGTCATGGTTTTTAAGATCAGTAAAATAAAGCTGAATGAAAGAAGAATATCAAAAAATGTGATTCTTAGGAGAATAGTCCTTCTTTTAAGTATTTTTTTTATACTACGTACGTTGATATCCTGTTGAACAGAAACTAACACCAATCTGCAATTAAAGGTGCATTCGTGAATTCAGCACCTTCTGGTTATTCATTGATAACTAGATATTCCTGAGAAAAGCTTATTCTCTGAAAAATTTGAGCTGGTCCTGATCTTGCCGTTGGTTTGTTACGAGCAATTGCTCGTTTTTTTCCCACGGTCGCTAGGCTACTGTGCTGTCATTTCTGCCGTACGCACAAGAAAATACAAAATGTTGCAAATTTCTTAAGACGCGACCGACTTGGCAGTAAGATTGGGGAAAAAGGCTTACTAAGGCTAAAGGTTCAGATGATTATAAACAATCTCAAACCTTTTTAGCAAGTCGGGGGACGAGGCTATGGATCTGAAAAAAAATTTTTTTTTTGGGGGTTTTTTCTCGGCCCCCCCCTTTAAGTACTCTTTTGTCACTATAAAGTCATGTAGGATTGTAGGAAGAATACATACCTCCCTTATTCATACTGTTGGCTAGTAATGTAAACAAATTGTGTTTTGTTGACATTTGGGTCAAATTATGGGGGAATCTGATAGTAATAATAATAATAATAGCAGAGATTATATAGCACTTATGCTATGGCCTCTAAGCGACTTTCACAATGGTCGCTGATCATGTGGCCCACCAATACCATAAACCATTTAGCATCATTTCAAGGGAGCAGCAGATCGGGATCAGCGACTTTCCCCTTATCAGCAAAACATACATACGATAGATAACCATCGCAGCCGGGACCAGCTTCCAAATACGAATGGGTGTAAATCGATAGGACTCACAGGGGCTCAACACTCAGTCTGCCTCTGCTAAATATCTTTGACTGGGCGGGGTTAGTACGATAAATGCAATATCATGGGGGCTGTTGCCATCTTATATGAGACGATATTATATATAGTGCATCGTCTCGCAAAGTGTTTAGGTTACGCAGTGCATGCAGCTAGTACGTGTTGGTTCATTTTTGACAGCTGTGGAATATTTTTGCCCTTTAACTAATAATTATTGACATAAAATTTTCGGGATCTTAACAACACAAAACTCAATAAGAATGAGAAGAAAGATGGATTTGTTGTTTGCGCCGCATCCACTACTCAAAACTGGATCTGACCATCCACTATGACATGATATAGATAGGCAAAACAAACCACAATCCTATCTTTTATTCTCTAAGTAAATATACATTTCCTGTTGTAACATGCCCATATGAACAATTGAAGCGTTAGTGAAAGCAAATGGGATATAGTTACTCCCGTGATGATCTTGAACAGTTTTTGGCCCTGTTGTGCAAACACAAGAGGTTGTTTTAGATAGAACAAACTATAAACTATACATGGGCGACAATCCATGATGGCGGCAGCCATAGACAACTAAATGGCCCCTAACCATAACTCAAACCTACACATCTTGAAAAAAAAGTGCTGTAAACACTTTGAATGAATTTTTGGAAAACTGTCCACTGTCTCCCTCGACACTGTTGAATGGGGTGGGTACGTCCTGAGCAGTCTTGCTGATTCCTCAAACACTGATTGATGGGGTTAGGGGAGGGCAAGTTGAAGTTGAAGGTTAGGCTTTCAATTGAGTGGATAGGAGCTTGTACACTCTTAAAGTGGCAACAAGAGATTCAAAATAACAGGTGTCAGACTGATTTCTCTGACTGGTCAACAGCTTTCTATCAAAATATCCCCATCTGAAAGGATTAAGCTCAGAAACGTTTCTTGGTATAAAAATTAGAAATTTTATATTCGTATAGGAGCAAAATACGAAATTCAGACTATGTTTTCTATTGAATTATAAGCATATACAACAATCACCTTTTAAGTTATTTCTGAAGCCCAAATAAACGGTTGAGGGAATCTTATTTGAGTGGTAATGTATATGAAATCACTAAATATCACAGAAAATTATAGATGACTGAAATTTTCATGCATTTACCTCTGGCCCAGGTGAGCAATTGTGATGAGTGTTCCAACTATTTTTCCCCACGATAGTAGCTTCAGGAGCACAATAGTAACCTAACACCCCAATCCCCAACTCAGTGCTCCAAGAGCACAATTGGGTGATGATCATCTTAATATGCACATGACACTAGTGAACCCGGCAGCCATGAGTTCCCACTGTCCCAAACTTTTTTTTTCCTGGGCAGTCAACCAAATTTCTTTGAACTACAACCTTTCTCAGTTGCTCCAATAGCTGGCAGTCGGGAAGCTTAAATCACTGAGTTAGTCTATGCTGCATTCCAATTGTAAATCTGATGATGACACCTGTCATCCTCTGTCCAATCAGTGGACCCTTTCACATGCTTCTCTGAACACATGACAACAAAATTTTACAAAATATGTGATTTTCTCGAATTCCGACAGTATTTTCCCATGACTGTAACTTTGATGTCGAGAGATTCACACAAGGGTGGTAGCCAATTTTGATCAAAAAACAAATCAAGGGGTGTAAAATGGGAAGAAGGGAAAGGGACCATTTACGTGCAGAGTAAAAATACGTGTTTCCCGGAACAACGTCGTCTTCTACCCGTCGCGGTTCTGAATGGGGTGCAAGGTCAGATGGAGAAATCATCAAGGGGCATCGGTGAACAACTCAATATGAGTCTAGTGCATTGTTTCTATGACCGAGTACGCTGGTGAATGAAAAATGGGTAACAAAATATTGTGGTCGCGGACTGCTTGTGCGCCTTGCTATCGCGAGTTCGTGAATGATAGCCTCAAGACTTTACATGTGACCTAAAAAAAAATGAGGGTGTGCATGTAATACCATAAAAAACAAGTTTGGTTCCACTTCCAATTGAACTTCAACTTTTCAATTCGGGTCAATTTTATATTTTCAGCCTATCTTACAACTTGACCTCACATGACCTTTGACCTTGGTATGTGACCTTTGAACTCATCAACAAATGAGGGATCCCACATTGCACCTACGACTCAAGTTTGGTTTAAATCCATTGGAGTATGCGGATATTACAGGCATATGTTAACCCTTTTTCACAACAGACTACATCAACAACAGACATCACAGACAACAACAACAGTGGACAAGTGATCTTTATGTGTCTTCCTGCCTTAAGGCAGGCGACACAAAAAGTACAGACAACACAAAATAGTCCAAGTCTGACTACTTTCTGACACATACCCATCCAAGTGAATGTTTGCATGCCATCTCAAAGGTGAAGATACCCTGCGACTGCGAGTGTACACACCCTGTGAAGTACCTCTTCAGGAGCCACATAGTACCTCCCGGCAAGGGTACCACATCGCCAGCCACAAAAATGGGGGTATTCATTCACATAGATTCACACGCAGTACCCTAACCACTAGTCATCCCATACAGGAGTACCTGCATGGGTACTCCCATGCTAATGAGCTTTGAGATCTGTGTGATTATTTTAGTAATCTTATCCATTTATGCAACATTTTGGTCACTGTGTTATATATTTCTATACAACACTTCATATTTAGGGGTTTTGGTGATGCTGAACTCAAATATAATGCTACTAAACTTGAAAATGCTCAGAAGGAGTAAACAACAATGGAATGTTTCCAAAGTGTTGCCTACTTGGCAGCTAGTAGGGTAGTACTTGTGAAGGTACTCCTGAGTAGGGCTGCCGTCGCAATGTTATTTTTATGGTGACATGTTGATATAATTTGATCACAACATCAACATAATGTCAACATAAATTTTAATTTTATCATTCAATCAAACTGACTGTATGCTTTATCTAAATCCTAGTCTAGACTGGACACACTAGAAACTCATTGCCCACATGACCCAGACAAGTCCAGGCAGGGTCTCCTTTGAGATTTTGAATTAGTTGGAGGTAACTGAACTTAAGACCTAATATAGGCCAGGTTACTTCAATGTCAGGTATGCATAACTACTCATATTTTATATTCATTAAATAATAAGCATTGAAAGAAAGAATTGGTCATAAATTGACCATTTAGAGTAGACCATGTCCTTTTTGTGTCGCCGGCCCTAAGGCAGGAAGACACATAGGGATCACTTTGTCCACTGTAGTCTGTTGTTGTTGTTGACGTCTGTTGTTGTCTGTTGTGAAAAAGGGTTAACATGTGCCTGTAATATCCTCATACTTTGATGGATTTAAACCAAACTTGGATCACAGGTGCAACATGCCATCCCCCATTTTTTGATGAGGTCAAAGGTCACATGCCAAGGTCAAAGGTCATGTGAGGTCAAGTTGTAATATAGGCTGTAAAATGTAAAATGGACCTCATTTGAAAAGTTGATGTTCAATTGGAACCAAACTTGAATCATAGGTGCAACATGGGATCCCTCATTTTTTTAATTTTTTTAATTTTTTTAATGTTTTGGGGGGGGGGGTCTCGTGCGTAACCCACTTTTTTCGGGGCGGGGCACATATATTTTCGGGGGGAAGCATATATTAAAATTTGTTAGTTTAGTATATGGCCTATGTAAATCACTAATTTTTCAGGGGGGGGCAAGATTCCCCACAGGGGGGCAGCTGCCCCCTGCCACCCCTCTGGGTACGCCACTGGTTTGTCGCTATCTTGTTTTTCATAGCGTAATGACAAGATATGGCTTATGGCAACACATGTGTCGACAGAAGGCATATCAATGACAGCCCTACTCCCGAGTAGCTCCAACTCTACTACTGGTGGCTTACATGGGTACCTGTCAGTCACCTAAGATGGATACTGCTAAGTAAACATAGCTGTTATGTGCCCAGTGGCTTGTGTACATAACAAGTACTTAGTTGTAGGCACTGCATCAATAATGCATCAAGGGGATACCCTTGGAGTAGAGCAAAGAGTACACATGGATTAACCCTAGTTTTGGGTTACACCGTGAGTAGGAATCTGTCTGTGTAATCATAGTGGAATGTCCAAGTTACTATTTGCAGTTCAGTTTGTAACAAAAGGTTTCTTCTGTAGGACTACCCATGCAGTAACATGTATATGACCCCTCCCACAGTTGATGTTTGCAAACCAACCTAAAGGTGAAAAGATCCTGCAAGTTTAATCCCTGTGTGATGTCCCAGCTGGAAGGACTGGGGTCTGTTTGCCAAACTCATGCGTAACCCTACGTGTATACTAACTCATGCGTATGTCCTACATAATAGACCTTTTTATATACCAGTTACACAGTGCTTTAGATAACTTGGTCCACTCAGGCATGACATGGTATGCACGTAGATTTACCACTGAGTTTCGCGAACGGGCCCCTAGACACCAGGGTCGTATGCAGGATTTGGAGATATAGCTATGCTGGTCAATGGCAGTCGGCCATGACCTGCACTTGCTCCCACCGCCCAGCACAGGTCATTTGGGATGTTGCCGACCGACATTTTACTTCAGTAAAATGAAAAATTACCACATAAATTGGCAAATAAACTCATGGTTTGTCCATAAGTGCCATTAAAGACACTATCAGTGATCTACCCAAAAGAGTCAAAATATTTGATATTAGCAGGAATAGCTTAAAAGTGAAGGAAAGGGTCTGTAGAATTCTCCTAAGTAATTTTTCCAACTGAAAAATTAACAGAAAAGGAAGAAAACGGCAGTGTTCAAAGATATGAATCCCCATTCAACTATGTGTTGTAGTAAGTGTCCGTTCGGACAGTAATGACTAAAATGTCCGATCTTGTCCTTATTCGGATGTTTTTGGTCTTATCCCTTCTAGGGTATGTTAGGGTACCTATACTTGTTACAGCCATGCAAAAATCTGATTTTTGTTGATTTTTTTCGATTTTCTCATTTAGTAAATCACTGATAGTGCCTTTAAGTGTAGTAAATTTTAAGATTTACAACCGGCACTCAGATTAGCCTAGCTATAACTCTTGTTTATTTGGGGGGGGGGGGAGGATACAGAACTAAGAAAAAGTTCACTTTATTGTAAAAGTGGACCTAAGCCCCAAAAATTGTCCTTTTTGAACATCTCATCACCATCACCAAATTTTCTCTAAATTTTTTTGGACCTTTTATCAAAAAAAATAGCTACAAGTGGACGTTTAGAGGACTATTGTCTTTCCCATATAAAGAAATGTAAATAGAGGGAAACTTTACAATTTGGGAGGATTTTTTCTTATCTTGCTGGGAATCAACATTTTTTCCAGGTCAGCTATTTTTGAGTTGCAGAAGTCCATCAAATAGAACTATGCAGTAAATCATACATAAATGCAGCATGGTCAGTTGAAAATTCAATTGTAATTCAAGTTAAAACTTTCATTTGTTTTACTATACATAAATTATGGAATTTTACTTTGGGGAAATTCAAGTAAAACTTATTTGAACAAAATTCACCTCCTTCAAAAGAGGGCTCTTAGAATTATTTCGAATAGCCCATACTTAAGTCATTCAAAACCACTGTTTAAAAGATTTAATGTATTGGATTTTTTTCTTATGTATAAAAGAGAAATGGCTCTGTTTATGTATAAATATGGGTGCTTTATGCTTCCTAAAGCTTTTGATTATATGTATAAAAGACACAAAGATATTCACAATTATAATACAAGATATAGAGAGACTTATCAGCTGCACAAAACAAAATCTATTGTCTCATATGGACCTAGATTATGGAACCAAATACCAAGAGACATTCAAATGTCACCAAGCATTTCAATATTCAAGAAAAAAGTTACGGCATTCCTTAACAAAAGATAATGAAAGTGCGTCTGCCAGTTTTTTACTACATTTTAGAGATTGTATATAAAACATACCTTGTGTTTATGCATGAAATCCCCATTATATTCAATCGTATTTAGTGTAACTATCATCATGTTTAATGTATTTATGTTTGACTGTTCTACATGTATGTATTTAGTTATTATGGTATTATTTTGAGGCTAAATGTAAACGTCCGTTCGTTTGTGTAATGTAAACGTCTGTGCAACGTAAATATCCATTGACTTTATGTGTTTTGCAACAGGGGGTGTATCACTTTCAGGCTCTGCCTATCATTGTACCTCCTCCATCACTTTTAGTTTTTTAATCCTGTGTATATTATCTTGTGCTTTTGATGGAAAATAAATAAACTTGATTGATTGATTAACAAGATCCCCCTGGCATGGAGCAAGAGAATGGGGTCTAAGGTCATGACCTCTTACCACAATCGGAATGCACCACATAAGAAACCTTGGGCCAGTGGTTCTTCTGATCAAGTTTGTCTGCAATTGGCCCAAGTGTCTGTCCCCAGGAGATACAAAAAAACAAGCAATCTAACAACAACCTAACCAAAATGAAACACACACACACACACACACACACACACATAAGGAATTTGCTGTTGCAAAATCCCCCATGCCCTTTTAGGCCAGGGGAATAAAAACATGTAAAGGCGTCTCTAAATGATAGCCTTCAAATAGTTTAGCAAAAGTGAGGCTATAGTCATGGACAGAATAAGGCGACCAATTGCGCGTCTGACGTAATTTGATGGTGCATAACATATGTCAGCCGTGAAGAATAATCTGTGAACATTCACAGCTTATTAAATCAGAAAGTTTACTTACATGAATTAAAGGGAGAAGCAGTGATAATGTGAGAGTATAAAAAAATGTGGAAATGCATTTTTTAGCTTATAAATCAAAGATAGCTATGTACAATTCCATATAACTACTTTAATGTAGGAATAAAAAAAACCAAGTACTTGAGGAAATTTGTCATACTGTCTCCTGCAATTAGACATACATTGATGTCTCAAAATCTACACTAAACAGCTGATTGTGGTTTACACCAGTACAGAACAAACAAAGATCAATAACATTTGTGTTTGAGGTCAAACCATACAGGACATGGTGCACAATATTACGCTTCTACATCTGGGATATTCACATAGAAAGGCTTTTTTGATCTCAGGTCCGAATTTTGATACGCACGTATAGAAATTACAGAATCAGATAAAAAGTACTGCCTTGTCTTTAATACACGGATTTCAAGCCAAACACTTGCAGGTTATGTTAGCACATGTATGCCAGTAACAAAAATACAAATTTTGATGATTTTTTCGATATTTCGGATCAGCAAATCAATGCTTATCCCTTTTTGTCCGTGAGTCTAAATCCCGACTCAAATAGGGCATTTTTTGACATTTTAAATCATATTTTGTTCGAACACTCCCCGCCCATACTACACATTCAAACCAATCACAGTGGTGCCGCAGTGATTGACAAACCTTGACATACGCGCAATTGGTCGCCTAATTCTGACGCTGACTATAACAATAATCCCAAAGAAAATTAACAAACATGGTGCACCTTTTCAATTGATGGAATAAACTGCTTTGGTACATTGGTTCCCATGGTTTCATCAACAAACTCCAGTTTGGTGTTGGACTCAGCTGAAAGAGGCTTCAAACAAGAACAAAAGAGAAAAGGTGACTCATCACATCAAAACCTACCAGTTGTCGGGAATTTGCATTTCAATATATTATTTAAATTATGCATGAAAAAACAAAGAAAATAAAAAGAAATATAACCACATGTTTCCTCATAAAATTGTAATGCTACACCCAATTTACACATGAGAGGTATCATTTTAAAGCTGATAATATAGGCTTTTTAATGCAAACAAAATCTCAACTTGAACCTTGAGCGACGACTGGTAGCTTTTGATGTGATGGGTCACAAATGATTAACTACACTTGTTTTCATCTTCTACAAAAATAACATCACTACAAAGTGGCCCTTGTAATGGGAAAATACACAAATACTTTCATTCCCAGTACTTGGTGGGTGGCCAACGAGTATGAATACCCACCCAACAAGTCTGGAGGATTTTGATAGGAGCTCGTCACTGATTGGTTGAATTTTACTCAAGATCTTGTGCAAGAAAAACATCAACCGTCAGACCGACCGGAAGAGCATATTTCAAAACCCTAGATGTCTTGATGAGATGTCTTTGTAATGAAAACATTGCAGGTAATTCTTTCAAAGGTTGTTTATGTTGTAGTATTGCATTTTAGTAAGTTTACTTTAGGTCCTGCCTTGAACCTTGATGAATGAACTGTGCATTGATAACGGCCAGCCAATCGGAGCACTCTTATCGAAGATCATGTTTCTAGGCACACTGAAAATAGGAGAATAATCGGCGATCGACCTGATAATTCATCAAATTTCGAAACAACACTAATACACAAATTAGAATTTGTCGCCCACATCACATACTGTCGTATTTCACATTTTTAGGTTTTTGCGAAATTTTGCCTGATTACTTAGTTCATCGAGTTTTAGTATTCCGCAAAGTTTCCAAATATAACATTGCCTAATTAATTAGTATGTGATGTGGGCGACAAATTTGATGAACCTATTTTCAGCCTATTCCATTGAGGAAGCCTTATCGCATGCCAATGCTGTAATTAGCATGCTGAAGTTTGTATCGGTCCTTACACTTTGGGCAAAGCTGTTTGAAAGTCTTATTTATTATGACAAAACCAGAATAATAAAAAAAATACAATAGGACACAGTTTTGACAACTGATTTGGATTATTAATTCCACTATATACAAAATTTCACACAAACTGAATTACAAGGTTCCTCAGACTCACAAAGACTGTTACAAAAACTTTCCGTCAAATGGAACTAGCTCCCTCCAGTAATAAAATCTATGCCTGACACCTATGCCTTCAAGCTTCTGTTGGACAATGACATCAAGTAAGTGGAGTATTAAAGACTATGGCTGCTATTCTGGAATGGAGTCTAACTTTACTCCTAGGTTTAAACCAGGGTTAGTCCTACATGAGTGGACCTTCTTTCCTTCCAAATACTCTAAAAATTTGCTGTAACGGGTGAGAAAATTCCTCATGGATGGGCCATTCCGGCCTATCCATGAGGAATTTTCTCACCCTTTACATTTAGCTTCCACGGTTTTTTGAAAGGAAAAAAGTCCACTCTTGTAGGACTAACCCTGGTTTAAACTCAGGTCTAAAGTTAGACTCCCTTTCAGAATACCAGCCTATGTGTCTACAGCAACCTCTGGGGCGATTTGTGCAGTATAACTACCAAGACCAAGACCACAATGTGCTACATACAATATATAGACCAGTGAGGTCAATGCCCAATAGTTTGTCAGCCATATATATTGTTCAATGTGCTTGAGCACCCGTACCTCTTAAAACTCACGCAAAAAGTAGATAGGGTAATTTCTTGATCCCCAAGCATTTCACTACACCAGTCCCTGTGTACTGTTTATAAAAAATTCAGAGTTAATTAAGGTCTAACATTATGGCTTGTTGGATTACACCAAACAAACCATCTTTTTGTATGTCTCACCTCAATCACTCCAGTAACTCTTCCAAACTGTCCATGTCCACCGGTCTGTTTCTTGTGCAAGTAATCAAAGCTGGAGTTTAGGATTTAAACAAAACCCTAGTTACATGTTATACAGAAACAGATATTTTGTTGCTCTCAAGTTTTTTTTTTTTTTAATGTTAAAGAGTCTTAAGACGTTGGTATATAGAAACTTCAATAGTTTAAGAACATTTTCAGCTAAAGCACCCTTTATTAGCTTCTTATGCAATTATGGGTGATTTTTTTTCAATAGCTAAAAAATTGTGTCTTCATTAAAATAAATAAAAAATGAACCAAGCTATACTGGCTAGCTTTCAAAGGGACATTATGTTTGAAGCCTGCCCTCAATTTCATTCAAAACTGAGATTTTTGCAAGTTTATAATTGATATTTGCATACTAGCCCACACCTGGAAGCTGACACTGATATTTGTATGCATGAAAAGAATTTGGTATTTACAACTATTTGTTCAATGAAAGACTTCTGATATCTTTCAGTAACACATGTAAAATGTACGTGTTAAAAGGATTATTTTCAACAGCAACTGAAATTCAAAATCCTGCAATTCAGGTCAGGTTTCCTTTGAGGGCCTGCTACTGGTATCCTGTTAACCAGTACTACCTGTCCCAGCGCCGAGTTGTTGGCGGCTAAACCGTCAACCCCATCGGATTTCTAAGGAAATCCGATGAGGAAATCCGATGAGGAGGGTAGCTGGTTACCCTGGTAGAATGAAAAAGAAGATCTACCTACAATGGCTTCAGCTCTGGAGAGCTAATGGAGGCCATCCAGCCAATACTGCCTTGCATGGTTGGCGTGGTTGACCAAAGGCTAGGCCCACTGCCGAAAACTGTGGATTGGCATCAGGAAGGGCATCCGGTCAATTACCTTTTGCTCCAATAAATCCTCACACAGCAGTATTGCTGAGTGTGAGGTGAATCCGGCCGCCCCTGTTAGCGGGGACAAAACCGGATTTAAAACTTTGGCTTAGCTAACTTATACAACCTTTTTTTAACTGCCTTATTTCCAAAATACTGGGTGCTTTTGTGACCCACAAAGGGGTTCCCACATTATTTTGGGCAATGTTGCTGGATGATGGTCAACACAACAATCGAAGATATCTTTATTGTTTGCAATATGGCAATTTTGCAATATCAAAATTTTGCAAGTGTGTATTTTATGTACATGCCTAGTATAATTTAAAAATACATTGCGGTCCCGGACCGCGAGTGTCGCCTGCCGTCGCGGTTTGTGAATGGAGCCAAAGGTCACATGAGATCACAAAGGTCACATGAGATCACAAAGGTCACATGAGGTCACCAACATGTCACCCCACCCTGCCCCCTCCTTTCCACCAAGTTACATCATCGTAGCCCTTAATGAACTCGCAGGACATGCAAGTTACATCATCGTAGCCCTTAAGGAACTCACAGGGCATGCAATATATTAAGGGTTAACATTTTGACCGGCAAAAGGTCACATGACCTCGGCAAAAGGTCACCAAGGTCACATGAGGTCACCAACATGTCACCCCACTCCCTCCTTTCCACCAAGTTACATCATCATAGCCCTTACGGAACTCATACAGCACGCAATATATATAGGGTTAACATTTTGACCACAGACACACACACACATACACACACATACGACCAGAGTAATCCCTAAGTGCCTTCTGCAATTCTTGCAGACGACGCAAAATTGAAATTTCAAAACAACAAGATTTGAAAATCAAACTAGTAAAATATAGCTGCAACAAAATCTAAAATGGTAGGCATACATGAAGTGACAATCACAAAATATCAAAACAAATAAAAGCCTCTTGAAGGCATGAAATACAAAAAAATACATTGCGGTCCCCATACTGCGAGTGTCGTCTGCCGTCGCGATATGTGAATGGGGCCAAAGGTCATATGAGGTCACCAAGTTCATGAGGTCACCAAGGTTACATGAGGTCACCCCACCCCACCCCCTCCTTTCCACCAAGTTAAATCATCATAGCCCTTACGGAACTCATACAGCATGCAATATATAAAGGGTTAACATTTTGACCACAGACACACACACACATACACACACACAGACATATGACCAGAGTAATCCCTAGGTGCCTTCTGCAATTCTTGCAGACAACACAAAAATACTTTACGGTGACCAGATGTTTAGATGTTCATACTTACTCTATCGGTGCGGATAATGTCTCCCTAAATGCCACCTTAGGTTTACCAGTGATGACAGGGCAGTTGTATTCATTTCTCATCCTCTGGGCATAGATCTCCAGGTGAAGTTCTCCCATACCAGACACAATAGACTGTATGATAACAGGAAAGTCAGAGGCAATGCTATCAATTTTAAACATGTTTTACCACCAGCGGTTTAGGCTAAGTAAAATAATCAAAATATTTCTCATCCCTGTCATTTTTTTGGGGGGATACCTTGCCACATCCATGGAGGATTCATCCTCTTATCACAATTATCACTCTACAATGTACAAAAATTTGTTACAATAGAAATGCAGTGGGGATGACCCATCAGCTTTTTACCCCAGATCTGGCAGCCTTTAAAGAGAAGTCAATATGGCAAAGGATGTTGCCCTGGTTTAAATTGTGTATGTTTTTACATTTATACTGTTATATATTGATGTTCGAAATAAATCAGATGATGAATAAAACGAGAGAAAAGTGACTTTTTAAAACACATTTTTTTCCTGACTTGGAATCGGTTTCCGGCGAATTGGGCGGATATTGGGCGCTGTTTATGATGACGTCACGGTGGTTTCTCATTTTCACCCCAGGGCACCGCCATTGGACAATTGCGTCAAATTATTTGTTCTGCCATCCAATGCCATATGTTCTGCCATCTCATACGTCATCGGACTTAGCAGAAACATGGCAGAACTGGTTGCTGTGTGTCCACTGCATTATGGGGCCGTTGATATGTCCCTTAGCTGTCGAAGCTCTGGTAATATTCCCAACCGCACTTTTTATCCGAAAGTACTGACATGTGTTTTGTACAGTACAGCATAGGCACATTTCTATGCATTATAGGATTGATTCAAAACACCCTCTTGGAATTATCTGTATAGTCTACATAAACACGTATCGGAAACAAGGAAGAAGAAACCTAAGCCAAAATCGGACAGACTAGTCTGAAATAGAATTTTCATTTAGTAAGACCGTGTACAAGACATTGGGCACTGAGAGATGCAGAGAGGAAGAAGACTCCAACCTTCACAACAGACAGTTTGTCCAAGTTCTTTTCTTAATGCTCCTCTACTTACCCTTTAGCGAGTGATCTAAAATAGTACACAGGCTAAAATTAGTACCTTTTAATTGTTTAAATGATGTTGATAAATGGGGAGAGTGACCGACCCAACCATCCAATTCAGACACTATAGACAACTAAATATATCTAAATATAAGGCAACCAACTACAGTATGTGCATTATGTTGCCCAAAAAGTGCAGAGAAAATGCCACCCAAATAAAAATGTATGGAAAAGAGAGAAACAAAAAACATTGGGTGGGTGGGTTTTTGAGACAACCTCCACAAATGGAAGGGTATAGATGAGGTGACATCAATGTTTACAAACACAAATTAGCACCTGGTCTACTGACATGTTGGAGGTGCAAAGAATATGCCATACAGTTACAGCATTCAATAGCCTTATCACGCCTGATTGAGCGCGAATTTTAAAAGCACAAGCCCTGCAGATGCTCATGTATACTGCCGGGCAGTGCTTTGTTCGTTGCCGGGCGTTGACATCACATGTCAACTCATCTATAGGCAAGAGATTAACAAACAATGCACACAATGACCTGAGCTGCAAAAATTGATTGGATAATGGTTGAAGCAAATGAATTCATTTTAAGTAGTGTAATAAATGGGGCCTCCAATTTGTAATTGATTTTGGTACTTCATAGTTTTTATATGAAAACATCTTTTTTTTTTATATTTCCTTTTTTGACTCATCCTGTACCAAGCATGTTTCCACATTCAATAAAAAAACACACATACGCAAAATAAAAAATACTGCAAGTTAAAACTTGCAAGATCTCCCTGGCTGGGAGCAAATATGCAAATGAGCTCATTAATATGCACAAATAATGACGATCGACACAGTGCACAGGTACTACTTGCCTGTACCACTGCCCACACACTAAGTTTTGACAAATTTGGACATTGGGATCTAGCAGAAGTTCCCTTTAAGCCGCCAATCAGAGCAAATATGCAAATGAGCTCATTAACATACACAAATAATGACAACACTGTGTACAGGTATTATTTGCATGCACCACTACTCACATGCTAAGTTTCTTCAAATTTGGACATTGGGATCTGGTAGAAGTTCACCTCTTTATTCAACCTAACAAAGTTAGAGGTCCATGGCCTGATCGCTAATAGCCTCGTCCCCAGAAGCCCCTGATTTTACCGGAAGTGGTCAACATTTTGGTATCAGAAGAAAGCTACTATTTTTCTCATTTACCCTGTGAAATCTTAGGGCCAAAGGATGTTTGGTTTGGAAGTTATGAGCGAAAATGTACCCCATTTTGGTCGACCAATATTAATTTTACACAGTACTCTATGGGCTTACAAAATCATGTTTTTCAGCTCTCAAATGAAAACGGATTGGAATATCGGCGCGAAACTTTACAGATGGGGTTTTGGGGTGAAGGCCAATCTATCAAGATGAAAACTTCATATCCTTAAATCGGGCCATCCCCCTTTAACCTGACCAAAACTGAACACCCCCCCCCCACAGACAGAAACCCACACACACAGAAGGAGTCTGCTGTCATAATACCCCCCATGACTTTTTAAGCCAGGAGGATAACAAAAATACCTAAACCCCCTGAGGTCTACCTACCTTTCTTACAGTATATCTGGTTGGCTCATTACATGATATATCTGGATATAAGCTTTGAGTAAAGAATCAAAATAGACCAGCCATATATCTGTACAAACATTTAAGGTTTTCTTACCATGTTTCTGATTGGGTTATTTGGTGTATCTAGCCAATGTATAACCAATCAAATCACCTGGTATACCTCAGGGGGTTAATAAAAGTGTCCTACCTCCTTACTCTCATCATCAAACTTCATAGTAAATGTAGGATCCTCCCTGGTAAACCTGTGAATAGCCTTGGAAAATTTCTCTAAATCCGTCTGGAAAGAGAATCAATCAATCATACAGGTTAGTTTTTTTCTCTTTTAGTGGTATTTTTTTTTCAATACTTTATAATAGACTTGCTAGAATTTTACTTAGTGCTGATATCAGAACCCCTGTTGCTGACCCAACCAACCCTGATTTTTCAGTTTTTTAGTTTTTCCAAAAATCATGTAAAATCAGCCTGTTTTTAGCCCAAATTTATCAATTTTGGCTATTTTTTAAAAGAAAATTTGTTAATAAAAATATCAATTTTTTCTCTTGATTTTTCAGATTTTGGGGCTATTTTAGGTCAATTTTGACCTCCAGAAAAGAAAAAAATAATTTAAAAGAAAAAAATTCGCCCGAGCGACCGATCCTACTTGAAAGTCTGCTCGGACGTAAAACAGGGGTTTTTTTCGTCGCCTGACCCAAAACTTGGTATGCTAAGCAAATAAAGCAATTAGAGCACATATTTTGAAAAGCGCCCCCAATTTCATATTTATGAGATTCATGCACAGTTGTGTTGGTTATTGTCTAGCAAACTATGCCTGTGAAAGGTAATGCTCAAAAGTGTGCATGCATCATAAAAGAAAGGATTTTTTAATTAGATTCAGGGATCCCCGATCTAATTCAACGGCAGCGCTGGAAACATGAAATTTGTCAGTCCATTATGAAATAGCAAAATCTCACGAAAATAATCCTAACTTGACTTGCGTGAACCAACGGAACAGCTAATGGATGAGTGTTGACACATACATGGCGCTATATCCTGCCTGTTCGTATTAGGATGACATTTTCAGTGGCTGTTGAATTCTTATCAGAATCCGATACTAATTATTCTATAATGTTCTACAAAATTTCTTATTATTCAACACAGAGAAGTTCAAGCTTTACCATTCACAGGTATAGTTTACTAGCAAATTACCAATGCAACTATACAAAAATCTCAAAACTTTTGAAAATGGGGGGGGGGTTTCTTTAAAAAAATGTGCTACTATTGCTTTAAAATTTTGAGTTGATTTAAGTTAACCCGATGGAACCTTAACAGCTAGACTATCATTAAATGTGTTTAGTACAGTAAAGGCACAATGAAATGCATTATGGGATTGGTTCAAAACACCCTCTGGAGCAATGCCAAATTGCCAAATCTCACATTTGGGAAAAATTGAGGGTGCTTCTTTCACAAGATATCTTAATTACCATGCCTTTAATTCTTACTTCCAAACATTATTTCCCAGGGTTAGAATTTCGGCGAGAATCCGAGAATCGATTCTCGCAAAGATTCTTGTAAATTGATTTGCGTGAATCAATGTTGATTCTCCTAAACTTTAGAACTTAACACAGTAGCGAATTAGATGATTCCCGCAAATTCATTTGTGAGAATTAAGACCGATTCTTGCACTCTGCAACGAAATTCTTCCCCTGATTTCCCTTCTGTTTTGCCAATATCTGTGCACAAAATGTCATTGCTTCTCAAGGAAGGAGCTATTTCCCCTGAAAACTCTACTTCTTTGAAAAGGGGCAAAATTTTCCGTTATAAATAAACATCCTGTCATAATATGCCAGGATATTTCATGCAAGGTGATGAAACCAACATATTTTGTTGAAAATCTTACATTTTTCTCTGGTTTTATTGCAAGTGAGATAACTGGCTCCGGTACATGGATGGACTCCTGTTTTATAAAACAAGAATGAAAATAGTAGTAAATATTACATGTAGTTGCAAGATATCAATAGTTGAAGTTTTTATTATGTATTTATTTCTGGAAGTGGTCATGTCTCCTAAAAAGATGCCTTTTTCTACTTTTATACCCCAGTGAGAAAATAACTAGAATTTCTTGAATTTGCAGTATCTATATGAAACCATAAAAAACTTAAATATGCTTCTGTCCTTATTACTCACAACCCATTAAATTTTCAGCAAAACATTATGTGGGACACCGTAGCTGATAAAATACCTTTAAGGGAACATTGGTGATTACAAATTGAAATCCTACCATAGAGAGTTGAAGTTTTGGCTGTGCCACAAAGGTATCGCCACTGGCACAATCGACTCCAAAGAGGGCGCAGATGTCACCAGCATACACATCCTTTACATCCTATCAACACAAACAAATGAGTCCCATATTAATTAATAAAAACTGAACATGCATATTTGGTTTAAACAGGGGGCTGACACTAAGTGCCTGTCGTCGCTTGCTCCTTTAGAGCACAATGGAAAAATATGAAAGTTCACGCATTCAACCGAAATTCATTTGACTATATATAGCGCCCTCAATTGAACATAGGTTTGTGAATGGGGCCAAAGGTCACAAGGTCACCACGGTCACATGAGGTCACCAACATGTCACCCCACCCAGCCCCCTCCTTTCCACCAAGTTACATCATCGTAGCGCTCATGGAACTCATACGGCATGCAATATATTAAGGGTTAACATTTTGGCCAGCCAAAGGTCACATGAGGTCACCAAGATGTCACTCCACCCCGCCCTCTCCTTTCCACAGGGCAACTATCGCAGCCCTTACGGCGCGCACACTCATATGGCATGCAGATATTAAGTAGTTAACATTTTCGACCACAGGGACCACACACAAGATGTCACGACCAGAGTAAGCCCTATGGTGCCTACATTGTACTTCTGCAGACGACCCACACGACAAAAATGTACTAGAGCTTGCACATTAAGTGGAATCCTACTTGAAATTGTTAAAAGCTACATTTTGCTGTGCGAACACATGTAGACCTTAATTTTGCATTATTTTTCTAATTCAACTCTCGTCTGCAAATCAACACAATAATGGAACTTAAAGGGGCATTTCGTGATCCACAGCCTCATACCCCAACTTACCTCAAAAAAGTTGAGATTTTTATATCACCTGAACTGTTAGCCTTAGTAATCCCTTTGTACCTAATCTTACGTGCATATTCGGTCGTATCTGTAAGAAATTCGCAATTTTGTATTTTCTGTCCGTAAACGGACAGAAATTACAACACAGTGGCCTATGAGATTGTGGGAAACAAACAATTGCTCATAACACAAAACCGCAAGATCGGAATCAACTCAAATTTTGTGAATAAGCTTTTCTCAAGGATATCTAGCAAACAATAAATAAAACAGAATGTGCTGGAATCACAAAATACACCTTTAGGTGATTTTTACACCAATCAGCAACATGGTAAGAACGATGGTAGAGCTTAAAGACACTATCAGTGATTTGCTAAATCAGCAAATCGAAAAAATCATCAAAAATCAGATTTTAGCATGTACGTAACAAGTGCAGGTATCCTAACATACCCTGCAAATGATAAGACCAGAAGCAACCTAATAAGGACAGAATCAGAGATTTTAGTCATTACTGTCCGAACGGACACTTACTACAACACGTAATTGAATGGAGAATCGTATCTTGGAACACTGTCGTTTTCTTCCTTTTCTGTTAATTCTACACCTGTAAAAGTTAACTTATGAGAATTCTACACACTTATCCTTCACTTTGAAGCTATTCCTGCAAATTTCAAATATTTTTCAAATCACTGATAGTGTCTTTAATATTTGTAAGCTGCATTTCAATTGGTTATTGATATGAATATATGATGTAATTAGCCAATCAGAAATGCTGTAAGAAAGTGTATAGTACCCAGGGGGTTAACAGATTCTAATGAAATAGCCAAGATTCGCTG
The DNA here is from genome assembly GCA_023653785.1 of Ophioderma brevispina. NCBI lineage: Eukaryota > Metazoa > Echinodermata > Ophiuroidea > Amphilepidida > Ophiodermatidae > Ophioderma > Ophioderma brevispina. The sequence continues at coordinate 49,830 of JAMKCH010056975.1, read as the reverse complement.
ATAGGCATTCACATTGTCGTGACTTTTGCCGAACTGAGACCTTGAGACGTGAGAGCACGTGTGGCGCAACGGATAAAGCACAGGACTCGTGATCATAAGAACATTGTAAATTGTGAGTTTGAGCCCCGCTGAAGTCAATGTGTTTGTGTCCCTGGGCAAGATACTTAATCTCCATTGCCTCGTCCACCCAAGCGAAATATGGGGAGCTGTTATGGGGAATATCACAATCTAAGTGCTAATAGGCAGTGCGCTAATTGGCCAGTAGCACACCTAAATGAAGCGACATGATTCTGACGATTTCCTGATGGCAGCGTAATAATAATGGCCTTGCGCATTGAGACAACATTGTTGTGTTTGCGCTATATAAATGTGGTACTACGACCTTATGTGCGACTATGGGGGAAAAACACTATTCATATGTACTCATTAATTACTTTTTTTAAAGTAAAAATTATCTTTCCCCCAACGTCATCTATTGTTTGCGCTTTATTCCATAAATGGATATGAATATTAATTTTATGCAAATTGAATCTAATCCACTAGAATAACAATATATATGAATATTAAAGCAATATTAGCACATTTTTTGAAGAGCGCCCCCAATTTTCAAAATTTCATATTTGGCACAGTTACGTTGGTGATTGTCTAGGAAACTATACCTGCGAACGAGAATGCTAAAAAATGCGTATTTATCATAAAATAAGCGATTTTGTAATAAGAATTTGGATCCCAGATTGGACTTAACGGCAGAGCTGGAAATGCTATGTCCGTCCATGATGAAATCGTGCCACCTCGAGAAAATAACCTCTAACTTGATTTGCCTGAAGTAATAAAAACAACTAATGGATGAGCATAGACACGTACATAGCGCTATTTCCCGGCTATTTCACATTGGAAGGCGTTTCCAGCAACCGTTGAATTATTATCGGGATCCCGATAATAATTATTCTAATTACAAAATTCCTTCGTTTGTGAGACACAGGCATTTTCGAGCATAACCATTCACAGGTATGGTTTACTGGCCAGTTACCAATGCAACCGTGTAAAATCTCAAATTTTTTGAAAAATTGGGGGCGCTCTTCAAAAAAATGTGCTAATATTGCTTTAATTAATTTGAATAACTATAAGAGCTCATTATAACCTAGTGAATAATTCAATTTTCCCCCTAACGTTCATTTAGTGTTATTATTATTATTATTATTACCCTGATATAAACTCCCACATGACGTGATTGCACATTTTAAAAAGTCTTCCTTCTGATTCTATTTGAGATTACAAGAGTTTTCATAATTTTTTGGATTATGGAGTAAGCAGTGCAAGCATGCTAAGCATGCTGTGCACATAGATACGTGTAGATTCTTTATAGTGTTTAGTAAATTAACCTATCAAATTTGAGCACTGGATGAACAAGTCAAGGTCACATTGGACTTTTTACTTTTTGCGACAGCTATAGCTCTTCCAACGAAGCTGATATAACTATAAGATTGTACACAAGGGTAGTATTTAAGATTAGCTATCGCCAGCCCAAATTTGGAAGTTATATCACTTTTACTTTTTGACTTATGGCCCCCCCCAAGTATGGTCCAAGTGGTTTTTGAGCCATTTTTGACCCCCTGTAATTTTAAATTGGGGCAAGGTGCATTTTTCTGTTCACGTATTTGCAATCTGCAGCAAAAGGTTATCCAGAATCCCAAGCTTGAAGGATCTGAGGGGTGTAGTTCTTTACTTATGGCCCTCTGAATATTGAATTTCACACCGGTACATGTTTTTGAGGTGACCCCCTCAAATTTAAAATTGCTGTAGTGTGAAAATGAAAAGAGGTACAGAGCTCAAATTTTCAGGATTTCAGTTTTTCATGAATATCTTTCAATACACCAAAAAAGAAAGAAATCCACGAGGTGATGGTGTACTTGATTTGTTGAATTGGCATGGAATGACCCAACAACAATGGGCCTACTTCTTTTGGTTCTTTTATTTATCGCAGTACCTTGGACAATTCAAGGCTTCTACACAGAGGTGCTAGAACTACTTCTTTTTATAATTCTAGGTTTGTTGCGCTTCCTCGTTTGTGGAATGAAATCCCATCTGTTTTGCACTCAGCATAAAATCTAGGCCTTTTCAGGTCTGGCTGTAAGAAGTTCTACTTGGACTTCGCAATGAGATTCCATTTATCACCAATTTTCTCTCTCATGAACTACATCTATACACGTGTATGCTATTAGTTTTATGCAATACCTTCTTAAATCGGGTGTTTACCATGGCAAAGTGTTGAATATGTGCTTGGGCTCCTGCCCATTCACTTTTCCAAGGTTGACGCATTTTGCGCTATGTATGGACTTTGCTTTGTTGTTATTGATATTGTATCATTTTGTATTTGCAAGTAATTTCAAATAAATATTATTATTAATATTAACTCCATCTTAGTCAGCGTGAATCTCACCAGTCTCGATACTTTAACTTTCTTCCCCGGCCTTGTATTGAAAGATTTGTAACTGGCCTTTTCCATATGTCTTGTACAATCGCATTGTGGTGAGCTGGCCAAAACCCTGCCTGCTGTATTGAGTATAAGTGGATGAAATACCCATCAACATGATTGTACGCATTGCATTTTAGAGGGCACGTGTGGTCAGGGGATTGAGCACTCGCCCCACACTCCAAAGGTCGTGGTTTCGGTCCCACTGCGGTCACCGTGTTGTGCCCTTGAGTACGGCACGTTACTTTCAAATTACTCTTTCCACCCAGGTGTATACCTGGGTACCGCATTATTCACTGCTCGGCAGGTAACAGACCGCTGTGCGGGAGGAGGAGTGGCGCACCCACCACAGCAAAAAATAATACGGAGCAGACTGGCCCAACACGCAAGGAAAGAGAGATGGGCACTCCGTGCAAGAGCTTGCTCGGCACAACGACTTTTACGTTACGCATGCATGAAGGACAGGTAGTGCCCAAAGAGTAACATTGATACATTGTGCCTGGGGGAAAACAAAAACAGGGGGAGAAAAGTGAAATTTTTGGGGGAGGGGGGAGTGAAAGTGAAATTCTGAGGGAGGGGGGAAGAAAGGAAAGACATAAAAAAATGGAGATTTTAAGCAATTTGACCCCAAATCACTGAATTTTGCCAAAAATCTGCATTTTTCTTTCGGCCAGGAGGGGTAAACTGGGGGGAGGCAAGAAAAACCATGCCCCCCCCCCAGGCCCATGCTGTGTGACTGCTTGCAAACCCGGGTTAAGGCAATCTGCAAGAATATCAAGTTTTTTAAAAACCGATTTCTGAAATTTCCAGGAAAAAATATACACTGAATATTTTTGGAAAAATATTCTATAAAGGAATTTAAAGGTCCTTGGTCCAATCGCTAATAGCCTCATCCCCAGGGACCCCAGATTTTACCGGAAGAAGTGGTCCAAAATTCAAAATCAGAAGAAAGACGACTTATTTTTCTCATTTACCCTGTGAAAATTTTAGGGCTAAAGGATGTTTGGATTGATGTTATGAGCGAAATTTGCCCCTTTGGGCTCGAAAATGTATTTTTAAAGAGTTAACTATATGGGGATTAAAAAATCATGTTTCAGCTTAACTTCTAAAAAAAAAACGGGTTGAAATATCGGCCCTAAACAACACCTTTGCACGATTTGGCATGTTTTGTACGGTGGTCGAATACACCATTCTATCACGTTGAAAAATTTAGAGACTTAAATCGGGGCATCTCCTCTAAGAAGGCAAGTTGATACCTATTATGATTGCATGGATGGCCAATCTACATTTATCGGTATTGGACAATAATGAGTTTTATAATATTGGGATGCTTGAGGTTTGGTAACAGAAATTACCTTATGCACTAGTGTACAATAATGCAGTGCCAGTAACGCGACCTCCACAAACTGCACAATACCACAAAAATATTGCGTCAACAACCCCCCCCGTCAACAAATACTCTTTTTATTTAGTTTGACGCCATTTTTTCAAACTATTTTGTCAAGTCAGCTCTTCTTGCTAATAAAATAAATAAATAGTATTGGTGACTTTTTCAGTTGATAACAGAAAATATCGTCCTCGCCAAGGCTTGTCTTCGACTCGCCCGAATTTGATCTAGGCTTGGGCAATATTTTTTCTGTTATCACCTCAGCCATCCAAATATATAAATATTTCCCGAGAGTCTAGATCAAATATCGGCCGAGTCGAAGACGAGCCTGCTATTTTCGGGCAATATGGCAACCGAAAAAAAGCCATCCAATATTATTATTTTGTGAAAGAGGGTAAATTGACAAAAAAATGGCTTCAAAATAAATGACAATATTTGCTTAACGAGTTGCATGAACGAATGCCCAATATTTTGTGTGTTTTGTGCAGGGTGAGTGGTACACACAATTCGCAAAGCGAATTGCACCTCATGGAAGCTTTTAATGCCATAATAATTGGGTAAAACCGATCGGCCCCTCTGCAGACGACCAAAAATGGATATTTTGGCTTTTCTCAAGTAAATATCCAAACGGGGCTTTTCAATAGCAAAAAATTGGAGAGCGTTTTACTTATTATTGAAAAAATGCAATCATTGGTTACAAATTCTTTTGAGATTACTTCTTGCCTATAGAGAATAGCTTTTAATTGTAAATCCTACCTCTAATTTGAAAGCCAGCGAAACAAAAGGGTGTGTGTCGTCTCGCAATGGACTCATCTGCAGCTTTTCTTCTTTTCTGAAACAACATTAAAGATGCAATTCACAGTAACATATTAACCCTTTCAACTCTCGTAGATTCTGTACAGGTTATAACACACTAGGCGATCACCCGGGTTTCGCAGTTCTCGGGTTTCACGGTTCCTTTGACCTTGAATGACCACTGATGACCTTGTCATGACCTTTAAAATTTTCGGCATCAACAATCGACCCCGCCCATCAAGTTTCATGTCCATACACCAATGTTTACCCCATTTGACCTCCTTTGACCCCTGATGACCTTTGATCCACTAACCAATATGGAATACGTCAAAGTTGTTTTTTTTTTTAGATGGCATCCTAAATGACCACAGGTCATTAGATCTCAAAAACAAATGACCTAAGACTAGCTTGTTTGGACTCATTTAATCCATTTTTCATGCCAATTTTGAATATGGTCACAAAAACAAAATGCATCTCTGAGAGAATCTGTAATCACCCGCTTCTTGTTCTTCTTGCGTATGAGGCAGCAGCTAAATATGTTGTAGACGGTGGAGCCAGCTCACTGTTGATTGGTTGGGATTTGAGAAGTCTATGTCCACCGGTGGACGAAAGGTAGGGCACTCATTGAGAATGTGATCCGCAGTCTGTGATGGAGAACCACGTTGGCAGGCTGGAGATGGCCGCAGCCCCCATGCATATTGCTGTTGAAGTGACTGACTTCTGTGCGCATCCAGTTTAAGATGACCCATTCCTTGCGTGGAAGATTGCTACCAGGTGGTAGTTATGTCATAGGTGTGATAGTGCGTTGGTCTGGTCTTGGGGTATCTAGCCAGGCAGTATTCCATGTCTGTAAGATGTTGAATGGGGAGCTGGAAAGCTTAGCAGCGTGTCGACAGAAAGGTCGATGAGAGCACAGTCTCTGTCTGCCGAGCTGGTGTGATTCTTTGACAGTGTTATGCAGCAGGTGCATGTTGTCGAGCAGAGCCTTATTCACCAGTTTGTGCGTGTGGTGTTCTCGCCTAAGCACTGCAGGTGCAATGCCTGAAAGCACTGGTAGAAACTCGGATGGAGTGGGATGGAGGCAACCAGTAATGGTTCTCAAGGTCTCGTTGAGTACTGTGTCCAGCTTCTTTGTGTGAGAGCTGTTGAACTATGCTGGGGCGGCATATTCAGCAGCGCTGTAGACCAGAGCCAAAGGCAGTAGTGCGTAGAGTCGTTGGGCTGGCACTCCACGAGGATCCAGCAAGTCGGCACAGGAGGTTATTCCTCGAAGATACCTTGGCGCATACAGACTCGAGGTGCTGCTGGTAAGTAAGTTGCCAGTCAAGCTTCACTCCCAGATAGGTTGGTGTAGGATTGCATGGCAGAGGTGCTCCAATGAGGTTGATTTGGTTTAGGTAATATTATTAGTCTTGTTCTTAAGATTATTTGTGCACTTGGCTCATTTCCTTGTTTGCAGAGAAATTTTTGGATACCATAATACTGTAGTGACTTACTGTCAAGACACTTGGCTATGTCCCCTCTCCGAGGTACATCCCCCGCATATAGTCATTGGTGTTGAACCACCCCCCCCCCTTCCTTGCCATGCTCAAGATTGTATATTCTTAAACAGCTGTGAAAATGTAAGCAATTTCATTGGTTGATGCCCGGGTTCAATTCGATTAATTGAACCCAGGTAGTACGCGCTGCGTATTGAAGTTATTTTTAGGTTGAAGTGCTTGCGTCATACCGCGTTTTGCTACTTTCGCGCGCGCCTACCAACGTTGCGTCTCGTTGCGTATGACCGTTGCGTTCAGCGGTTTGTTCGATTGTTGTCACTGGTTGGTGACAGTCCTTTCTTGTTGTATTTAAGCGTTCAAAGCCTCACAAAAATGGGTTAAAGATGACCTTAAATGAAATAAAAGCTGTTTTTAAGAATGAGAATAAAGGTATGATTTTGGGAACCGGTACTCTCTTTACGACGAATTGAACCCGGCGACACCATTATTTTTGCGTGGAATAACTAGGCCTCCGGCCTCGTTCTTCCACTTAAAATAATGGTATCGCCTTGGGTTCAATTCGTCGTAAAGAGAGTACCGGTTCCCAAAATCATACCTTTATTTTCTAATTTTTACACACATTTTGGACCACAGAAACTGCCAAATTTGTACATCTATACCTTATAAGTGAACTTGCTCAATAAATCTTTCAATGATCTTGTATCAAATACAGTACTCACTCGTCTAATGCAAAGTTGTCCACCTCGGCTGGATTAGGCAGGTACTCCAACACAGCATCCAGTAAAAGGCTACAAACACATAACACAGACACAGTTACGACCTTCAAATTTCAGGTTTATGCAGATGTATATTGCCTACCTTTACACATCTCCAAAATGTGTCGGGATGTGTGTAAAGTTAGGCATCATCATCATGGCACTTATACATCTGCCGGCATAAACCTGAAATCCAATGGTCCGAAGTTTATATAAGCAACTGGAGCAGGCCAATAGCCAGGATTTTTTCTGGGGGTGCAGATTTTTTCAAAAGTGGACCTTTTTCCAAAAATGTGGACCTTTTCACAATAGAGGGGGTGAAATTTGGCAGGGGTGTGTAAAACCTTTTGGGCCAATTTTGCCCTTTTGTGACCAAAAAACCCTAAACCCCTATTTTTTTTCTAGCTCGCTTATCTCGCACACATCATTTTTGTGGACTTTTTAGAATTTTGGATATTTGGGTGGGGTACATCGCACCCCCCTGCCTACGGCCCTGAACTGGAGTGCAGGTAACGGTAAGGAATTTTTCTTTCATTTGTTTCTTCTTTATTGTGAGTTGCCAGGTAGAGCTGGAAGGACCGTGTTTGTTTTCTGTTGTCATGTTGTCTGCATGGATGCATGCATGGATGTTTCTCTAAAAGGTAAGCTTTCACCTCTCCAACCAGAACACAATGACCAATTTACATGAAACTTAAGGCCCAGAAAAAATACCAAGTTTGTCTCATAAGACCGCGCACATTTTGTTTAAAATTGGTCTTTGACCGCATAATTTTTTTTAGGTTTTTACTCATTTGAATTTTGAAAATTTTGCCGCAAAGCGGCCGAAAAAAATGACAAAAGGGGGTCAAAAAGGCAATAAAAAAATCCCGCATTTCGCATTAGCATTTTTCTTTAAAAAAAAATTGTATTTCGCATTGCCATTTTTCACATTTCTTCTGAGACAAACTTGTTTGTTTTTTTTTGGCCTTAAGGCTCAGTCAAACAGCCGATTTTTTTGCTAGAAAACCACTTCCAGACTGCTCCAGACTGGTGCCGATTGGCCAATTTTCGAAAATCGTGAGCAGTTTTTCTTTTTCATGTGTAGTTCTGGCAAGGTCTGGGCCTGTTCTGTGCAGTCGTCTGTAGTCTTACCCATTATTTGCTAGAAAACCGCTTCCAGACTGCTCAAGACTGGTGCCGATTGGCCATTTTTTCGAAAATCGTGAGTAATTTTCCTTTTTCAGGTGTAGTTTTGGCCAAGTCTGGGACTGTCCTGTACTTTCTGCAGTCTTCTGTGGTCGGGAGTACGTGGCAAATTTGAAAAAGCCCGCCACGATTTTTTCTTGGAGCTTAAAAAAATCGTGGCGGGTTTCGGAATTGGAAAGGTCGGCTTGAAAACATGAGCAGTTTGGAAGCGGTAGACGATGAGTTGGGGCGCATCGTGAGTGGTTGTGTGCAGTTGGAAAGTGGTCGGCAATGAGTCTGCTCCAAGCGGGAGAGAAAATGCAAGCCAACTGGACTTGTTGAATCGGCGACTAAACTTTCAGAGAAACATCCATCCGTCCATGCATACAAGGGAACAACAGCTTTACATGACTCTTCGAACCATGAGGCGCCGGACACCCATTGCATACACCTGCCCATTTTACAAAAAGGGGGTCAAAAAGGCAATACAAAAATCCCGCATTTCGCATTAGCATTTTTCTAAAAAAAACCAACCCATTTTGCATTGTCATTTTTCACATTTCTTCTGAGACAAACTTGTTTTTTTTTTTGACTCACATATTGCACAAGTTGTCTGTCATCACCAAATGTGCATTAAAGGGGCATTTCGTGATCAACAACCTCGTCCCCCCGACTTACCTGAAAAAGTTGAGATTTTTATATCATCTGATCCGTTAGCCTTAGTAATCCATGTGTACCAAATATTATGTGAAAATTCGGTCGTATTTGGGCCAAATCCAAAACCGGTCAACCAAGTATCTTCAAATTAAACTTGCTAAGAGGAATAAAATTCCATCATGGTTCAAGAGCATACACTTTGAGGCAAATAATCACCAATGATTTTTTTTCCAATGTGCCTTCTCAAATATTCCAAAATGGCGGAAAAAGATCAAAATGGCGCCTTCTGAGTGCGACGGACGGAATTGTTACAAATCGGTACAATTATTTATGATGAAGGATGATTTGAATTTTTACTTTTGTATGTTAGTGGTTGCATGACTAGTCATCCATAAACTTTTAACAAAATTCTAAAATGTGTTTCTAAATTAAGAAAAAACATCAAAAACAGCGTGTCAATTCCGTCCGTCGCGTTTTTCGGAAGAATCAATTATTTTTCAAAAAGTATAATTATCACATTACATTTTATTTACTAAAAACTATCAGTTTTTAGGGTGATAAACCCTTCCATCAAAAATTGGAAAAATTTAATTATATACAGAAGGTACTATAACATGGTGCCATTTTTGCGACGGACGGAAAAAAATGCGACGGACGGATTTTCAAGGTCAAATGTGTCACAAAAAGCTCAAAATTTTTAGCCAGAACATTTTTTGTTTTTATTTATTATAAATGATGTAATAAAAGGTGATTATGATGGAAAAATATAAATTGTGCAACTTGAAAAAATTTTGAAAAAAATTCCGTCCGTCGCACTTCCGTCTATTGCAAAATAGTGCAAAAAACGGATGTTTAAAAAATAAGATAAAAAGGTGTGCTATGTTAATTTTTTTATTTTAATTATTCTTTACATGGATAATCAACTTGTTAACAAAAATATTGAGGGATTAACAACATCAGATTTCCAGCGCGGCAGCACGAAAAATTGTTCCGTCTGTCGCATTCCGTCCGTCGCACTTGTATCTAATCGCTTTTGACGAGATTTAAAGTTAGCAGAAATAATTTTTCAAAAATATTTCTCTCACTTTTTACAGGTAAGCGATCTAACTCAACAATGTATAATGATAATGCGAATCAAGCTCCCCTTAATTTTGACAATAATGACACAAGTGTTCAGAAGTTTTGGAAACCCACTTTTTGTCAATTCCGTCCGTCGCAATCATAAAAATGTGTTGCCGTAGAAACATACTTGAACTTGACCACTTGATTTTTTTTTTCATATTAAAGATAAAGTGACTTATTCCAATAATGCAATTATTAGCCACCTAGGTTCAGTGGGGAAAGATTACAAACCAAAATAACAGTCAAATTCCGTCCGTCGCAGAATCGGAGGTTTTGGATTTGGCCCATTGTAAGAAATTCGCGATTTTGTATTTTCTGTCCGTAACGGACAGAACATTACGCCATAGTGGCCTATGGTACCGTGGGAAACAAAGAATTGCTCTAACACAAAACCGCAAGATCGGAATCAACTCAAATTTGTGAATAAGCTTTTTTCAAGGATATCTAGATAACCATGAATAAAACTGAAGGTGATGGAATCACGAAAGCAGCTTAAGGTGTTGGCATATGATTTAAAAAACTGGGCCAAAAAAATTTTTTATTAATATAGTATTTAATATGAATGAATGAATTCATTTGTGCTGATAACAAATTTGAAATAAAAAATATGCTACCTATTGTTTTGAGAAAAAGACTCACGCAAACTCTATGGGAAAAAGTTATGCACGCTACTAACAGTGCCCCAAAAGATAACAAAGGGGTCGAACGTTTTTCTGATGTTCACATTATGTTTTGGTCTAAGTTGCATACCTTGAAAATACCGAAATAAAAAAAATGGTTGTCACCGTAATAGTTTTTTCTGAAAATCGTCGAAAAAAACATTTTTAGAGGGAAATTTCCGTCTTCACTAGAGACGCTGCGTCTCTGGTTATTTTACGCCTGTATGTCACGCAGCAAAACAAAAAATGGGTGCGTGAAAGGTGAGATGCGTAATTAATGGCGCATTCTTAAGACATCCTACAGAGTTCACGCGATTTTTACGAACATTTTACAAATTCGCGTAAACGCAGAGGGGGGAATCGCTCATGAATTTTTGCGACACTAAAATCGCAAACCAATGCACGCTTGCTCATCTCCGAGTTTATTAAAGTCGGCTTGTGCGTACTCCTTAGAAACCAAATCATAATGCCAACACCTTAAAGGCCCCAGGAAATGCAAATAGAATTGATGTGGTTTGTGTCAAGTCTACAAGGAGGGGCAAGAAAGCATTCAATATTTGGGTTGGTGATGACATCATTAGTGACTATTGATTTTTCAGAGAGTAATAGAAAAGGGCATAGGGAGGTCATAAAATTCCAGATGACTGGTGTGAATCTATTCATGGCAATGACTGAAAATCAATAGTTTCACTAATGATGTCACCGGTAGTGTATTCTTTTTGTGGCCCTGTTTAGGTTCTGGTTGAATACTGCATAAACTCCACAGGAGGGATGTACATGCAGGTGGCTGAGCAGCATGCACATTATTTAAAATAAGCCCCCTAATAATACAGCCTGTGTCAATTGTCTGTAGTGCTTTCTTAAAGTTTTCCATACTTGTAGCTTGGCAAATATCTGAAGGAAGTTTGTTCCACTCGGCAAAGGTTCTTGGTAAAAAGGAGAATCTGTAACAATCTTTTTGTGCGGCCAGCTTGTTGAAGGCTACAGCAGCTTGTTGTCTGGTATACCCTGTCCCCTTGAGAATTGGTCTGATATGAATCCGTATTTATAGCGACTAGCTTGTTGATAGATTTATACAGGAGCGTGAGACGACGTTTGGCTCTGCGATGTTCCAGAGGTTCCCAGTCTAGTTGAGTAAGCATGTCGGTGACACTGTCCTTCTTTCTGTTCCTATGCAGTACGAACCTGGCGAACCCCCTCCAATTGCGATTTATAATTTGCCTGATAAGGGTCCCAAATTGATGCACAGTATTCAAGACGTGGTCTAACGAGTGTTTTATATGCTCTTGCCTTGACGTTACTAGAACAACTGTAAAGATTTCTATGTAGCAGGCCAAGAATTTGATTTGCTTTTGAAGTGACTTTTTTAATGTGACCAGCCCAACTCAGTTTATTGTTCAGTTCTACACCCAGGTAGGTGTGGTTTGAAACGGTCTCCAGTATTCAATCCCCCATCTTGTATTTGGTGTACAACGGAGTTTTCTTATGAGTGATGTGCATAGCATAGCATTTTGATGTATTAAACTTCATCTGCCATCGGTTCTCCCATTCACATAAACGGTCAATATCTTTTTGAAGCTCCTGACTATCACCAATGTTATCCACTTGTCTATACAGGATACAGTGGTCAGCTAGCAGGCGAATTTCCGATGTGATATCCTTAGAGATGTCATTCAGGTACAGCAGGAAAAGAAGCGGGCCGAGGACTGTACCTTGTGGTACTCCCGATGAGACGTGTATGGAAGATGAAGCTACGCCATCCAAAACAACTTGCTGAGTCCTTTGAGTTAGGAAAGATCTAATCCAGGTGTGAAGGGAACCATTTATACCAGCATGACTAAGTTTAGCAAGGAGTCTTTCATGAGGAACACAGTCAAAGGCCTTGCTAAAATCCATTATAATAACATCGGCTTGGCTTTTGTCATTAAGAATTTCCGCAAGATCGTTGACTGTTAGAGCAAGCTGCGTCTCGCACGATCGGCCCCGCCGAAAACCATGTTGTTTGTCATTTAGGAATCCCTGTTCTTCTAGGTGTAACATGATGTTTGAATGAAGAATATGCTCAAGCAACTTGCATGGTATAGACGTCAAGGAATACGGGCGATAATTGCTGGGAGCGGAGCGATTTCCTTTCTTATATAAAGGAGTGACATTTGCTTTCAACCAGTCTTCTGGTAACATACCAGTAGAAATAGATTTCTGGAAATTAATGGTCAGAATTGGAGAAATGCTAGATGCACATTCTTTGAGTATCTTTGGAGTAATACCATCTGGACCAGGTGCCTTCTGAGGTTTAAGATCTTTCAATAGCTTTTCAACACCTTCTGGAGTGACATGAATAGGCGGCATATTTGGAAATTCTGGTTTCAGAGTTGGTATATTACTATGATCTTCCTGGGTAAAAACAGATTGAAATTGCTTATTGAGAGCGTTGGCTTTCTCTACAGCAGATGTAGCAAATCCCATTGCCGTGTCGAGAGCTGCAACACCCGAAAAGTTTTGACGGGTATTCTTTATAAAACGCCAGAATGGTTTGGTGTCACCTGATTCCAAATTTATTGGAATGGAATGCCCCGTAAAGATTTGGACTAGGTTTATCACCTCATTTCCTGGGACCTTTAACACCTTTATGGCCCAATTCAGTCAGCCACAGTGTCTAGATAGTCCTACATGTGTCTGCTTTTGCATCTAGGATGACAGTTAATACCATAATCCCAAGGTTGAATGTTGCATAACACTACTCCTTTATAAAATGCAGCTAACAATGGTTTGGCAGAGACAAGCAAATCCTGGGCAGTCAACCAATCAATAAATCCTTATTAGTTGCAGTGGCTTTTCAAAGGAATTATACAAGTAGTCTTTCTCATGCAACACAATACCTTGGATTATGTGGTATTATCCCAAAAGCCTAAAAGAGAGACATCAGAAATATACTTTGCTCCCTCTCTGGGTCAGATGTGACCCACTTGGCCATAGAGGTGTTAAGTGCCTCAATTGCATATTTCTTCTGATTGCCTAATAACAAGAATTATGTGGCGCAAAATTCAGATAGGCCCCTGTGGTTTAATCACATTTTATTGAAAACATGCTAAGAGTGAGTTAGTTAAGCTATACCAAAGTTTTAAATCCGGTTTTGTCCCCGTAAATGAGGGTGGCCGGATACACCTCACACTCAGCAATACTGCACTGAGGAATTATTGGAGCAAAAGATAATTGACCGGATGCCCTTCCTGATGGCAATCTACAGTTTTAGGTGGTGGGCCTAGCCTTTGGGCAACCACGCCCACCATGCAAGGCAGCATGTGCTGGATGGCCGCCATTAGCTCTCCAGAGCTGATACCCTTGTAGGTAGATCTTCTTTTTCATTCTAACAGGGTAACCAGCTACCCTCATCCTCTCCTTAAAAACCCAATGGGGTGACGGCTACAGCTTCATGCCCAGATCTTGTTGAAATTCTCATGAAATATTGGTATTGGTGAAAGGAATGTGTGCCAAATTTTATTTTTTTCCAAAAAGGCATTTTAGAGATATGTCACGTAATGCGTTTTCAAATTCCCATAGACTCTGTACTGGGGCTGATTTTGGCAGAATAGAAAATGGACGAAAATGGGGCAATTTCGTGAAAAAGTACACATTTTATTTCAATTATTTCTCAAGTAATTGATGAGTTATACGATTGGTGTTTGTTTTTAATGGTTAAAGAAATATAAAAAATCCATACAATTTTTTTTTTCTGTGTGTCATCAAAAACAAAGAACAGGTGGTCGCAACAACACTTTTTTGTTGAAGTATTTCTAGAAAAACTGAAGTATCCACTTTTCATAATTTTTCCTAGAAGAAACTACAACTCCCTTGGTGATAAATAAGGTGTCATATGAAAGGAAATCAATTTTAGAAAATTCTCACGTTAGATTTTGCAGATTGAGTGTTTCTATTTGAAATAATAGGTGTTTTTAATTTTCCCTAAATTATTTTTCCCTAAAATAATTTGTTCTGAAGAATTAAACACTTGATTTAAAAAAGCCAATGTGAGATTTTAGATATTTTGCTTATACACACATCCCTAAAGTTTCAGCTTTAAAAGCACCTTCCATTTAGGCTGGGAAAAATTATTTATTGTAAAAATTAGGGAATTTTTAAAAAAATAAATAAAAATGCTAAAACTTATCATGCAGTCTTGAAACTGCACAAAATTGTGGAAGAGAGTTCAATCCTTACCATAGTCAAGTTTGGACTATATTGATTCAGGGGTTTTGATTTTATGGTCATTTTTCTGTAAGACCATTTATCCGATGATCCTACCTAAAGTACTAAATTATTACTAAATTTTTATACTCTGAATGCAGCATGCCAAAGGGTGTGTTAAGTCCATCCCACAATGCACCAGTTTTGGGAAATTTCAAATCAAGAAAGTCATGCGATTCCACAAAAATCCTATTCTTAAGACATAAAAACCATGACATTTTAGCCCACAAAGTGTTAGTACTTAGGGAATTTTTATCATGATCGTGAAATGTTTTGTTGTCCTCAAACTTCTTGAACACATTTTATCCATAAGTACTGACATGTGGTTAGTACAGTATAATATATAAGCAAATTGCAATGCATTATGGGATAACACCCTCTGACTCTGACCTATCATGTCAACTGTCATGTCAACCATTGCATTAAGGCCATTACTGTATAGTATATAAACAAATTGCAATGCATTATGGGATTGGTTCGAAACACCCTGACTCTGACCTGTCATGTCAACTGTCATGTCAACCATTGCATTAAGGCCATTACTGTATAGTATATAAGCACATTGCAATGCATTATGGGATTGGTTCAAAACACCCTCTGACTCTGACCTGTCTTGTCAACCATTGCATTATAAGGCCATTACAGTATAGTATATAAACACATTGCAATGCATTATGGGATTGGTTCAAAACACCCTCTGACTCTGACCTGTCATGTCAACCATTGCATTAAGGCCATTACTGTATAGTATATAAACACATTGCAATGCATTATGGGATTGGTTCAAAACACCCTCTGACTCTGACCTGTCATGTCAACCATTGCATTATAAGGCCATTACTGTGTTGCTCACCTGAACACCTTTATTTTTGAGTGCTGTCCCAACAAATACAGGAGTGAATGTCCTTTTAATGGTACAACGTCTGACCGCCGCCTGAGAAAGTAAGGAGAGATTACACAGAAAGAAGTAATCAGAAAATATGGACCCGAAGCTTCTAGATCAAATCTACAGTTGACACTAAAAGTATCTTGGCATGTTTTTCGATCAGTATTTTGCCAAAGTCCGATAATCTTGAAAGTTTTTGAAATATACATTTTGTTGCCTAGGTCTTGCTCTTTCATTTAACACCTCACTTGTAAAAAAGCGTGCAAAAATGGCCGAGATAGAACGCGTGAAAGACGTGAAAACCCCCAAACCAAAAGTTGCAGTTTGGGGATTTTTCAATGGTCGCTGTGCGGTACAACTCAATAATATGTGTGTATTGATTTTACACAAAGGTTTTCCAATTGAATGAGTGAGTAAGCCTACTTGCAATATTGATTGTGGCCAGCGTGTTCGTGTCGTAGTACACTGCAATGCCCATTGAAGACTCCAAAAACTTTTGGTTTGGAGGTTTTGCGTCTTTCAGGCATTCTCTCTCAACCTTTTGTACATGCTTTTTTACAAGCAAGGTGTTATATGAAAGAGCAAGAACTAGGCAACAAAATGTGTATCTTGAAAACTTCCAAAATTATTGGACTTTGGCACAATACTGATCGAAAAACATGCCAAGATACTTTTGGTGCCAACTGTATTGTTCTGCTACTCATTCTGCACCCATAGTTCCAACCGGGAGCACATTTTTTAAAGAGCTTGGGTCTGGCAGCCTCTTTGGGGAATGATTAACAGAGATGTAACAGAGTAGTCGTCCCATTTCCTGAAAAAAAAAAAAATTTGAACCGACGGGAAGGCAAAGTTTAGCGTAGCATCCGGTGACACTCTGGGGAACATATTTTCTTACGCGATTTTAGTGTACAAGACCCCTTCTCTAAAATAATTGGTACTTAAACTTGGGTTTTTGGTGCAGTTTTACTTTCATCATTAACACTAATCTCAGAAATTGATTTTTTGTTTTTTTTACATTTCTGGAATTTTTTATTTATGGCCAAATATCCAGAAATTTCTCTGAATTAAGGTATTTTTAAGGTTTCTAAGTGTAGATAACATGAGTTTATAACATAGACCTTCTATTTATAACCTAGACAGGTGGATTCTCCTGAAATGGCATAATCAGATTGAAGGTGTCCAAAAGTATTATAATGTGCATACGCACTTTATGACCATGGTTTTGGGCACCACCCATGGGCCAATCATATCATCGTATTTGGAAAGTCTTTTTTATGCATATTTATGAAACACACAAGTGTTTTACCTTCATTGCATTTAGCAGTTGAAAACAACAACAACTGATGCTGCCACTCTTGACTCAAATACTTCTTAGGCAAAATTAACAGGGGTACTCAGGACACTATACAGAGATGTAACGGAGGAGTAGTCCCATTTCCTGAAAATCAAAATTTGAACCGACGGGAAGGCCAAATTTTAGCGTAGCATCCTGCGAAGCTCCGGGGAACGTATTTTCTCACGCGATTTTGGGGTACAAGACCCCTTCGCTAAAATAATTGGTACTTAAACTTGGATTTTGATTCAGTTTTACCTTTACCATTGATACTTTGATCTCAGAAATTGAAAAAAAAATAAATAAATTTCCGGAATTTTTTTTATTTATGGCCAAAAATCCGGAAATTTCTGGAAAAGTTGCATCTCTATTTACAATCACTTTTAGAGGCATGTTTTCTTCCATCGATTGGTTTTCACATAAATATTGCAGAAAAATTGGCCGATCAGACAATGGAACAATGGGAATTGCAACACTGATAACATAACTTGTGACACACAGATTGTGTGTGTGTACGAGCTTGCACAGCAATAGTGACGACACGCGCCTCGTTTGCGCAAAAACAAGGACAACACACGCTATCCAATAATACATGCGCTTAAATTCTGTCATTATCTAATTCTGTTACATGAGTTCACAACCATTAAAGGTGCAACAAGAGATTTTGAGGCACTCAAATATTGTGTCATAATAGTCATTTCAATAGATTTCTTACCTTGTATTTGGCTACAGAAATGTCTTAAAAGAGAGAAAAAAGGCGATTTTGATTTGCTTATAGGCCGAATTTCGTATTTGCCCCTATACGAAATTAGAAATTTCACATTTTTGTATGAAAGAAACATTTCTCAGCTTAATCCTTTCAGATGGGGATATTTTTGATGGAAAGCTTTACATCAGGGCAAAAATCAGTACTTTTGATTTTTAAAGGGATTAGCAGCGATTTGCTAATCCGAAACATCGAAAAAATCATCAAAATTCATATTTTTGTATTTTTGTTGCTGACAAGGATATGCGAACATAGCCTGCAAGTGGTTGGCTTGAAATACGTGTATTAAAGACAAGGCAGTAGCTTTTAACCGGATTCTATAATTTCTATACGTGCGTATCAAAATTCTGACTTGAGTTCAAAAAGCCTTTCCCGGTGAATATCTTCCAGGCTTTAGATTTTTTAAGCGCGATATTGTGCACTGTGATAAATACAATTTGACCTCAAACACAAACATTATTGATCTTTGTTTATTCTATACTGGTGTAGACCACAATCAACTGTTTAGTGTAGATTTTGAGACGCCATCGCTGTATGAGTGTAGATTTTGAGACGCCATCGCTGTATGTCTAGTTACAGGAAACGGTATGACAAATATCCTCAATAATCACATTTTTTCACTATTTGGTTGTTTGTTGCTACATTGAAGCAGTAATATGAAATTATACACACTTATCCCTGATTTTTAAGTTAAAAAATTGCATTTCCACACTTAGATTTTCTCGCATCATCGCTGCTAATTCCTTTAAGGGACACCTGATATGTGAAATCTCTCTTTGCACCTCTAATTTCCTCCAATTTTAGCTAATTACCTTGATTTGTTCAACAGTGGGCTCTATTTCCTCTAGAAACATCTCGCCTAGCTCTTCATCAGAATTGGATATGCATTCTGCAAAGGGGAAAAGAAAAATTCTTACTAAAATTAATGGAACTAGAATTTCGCAGTTCTCGGCTTTCGCGCTCGCTATATTCAAAGAATATAGGCCGCTCTATGACCTTTGACCTTGGCATATGACCTTTGACCTCATCAACATATGAGGGATCCCTTGGTGCACCTATGACACAAGTTTGGTTCCAATTGAACTTCAAATTTTTAATTGAGGTCAATTTTACATTTTTAGCCTATTTTTCAAGTTGACCTCACATGCCCTTTGACCTTGGCACATGACCTTTGACCTCATCAACATATGAGGAATCCCGTGGTGCACCTAAGTTTGGTTCCAATTGAACTTCAACTTTTCAATTGAGGTCAATTTAAAAAAAATAACATTTTAGTGACACACACACACACATACACACGCACAACAGATTGCTTAGTGGTCCTCCAGCTATAGCTGGCGGCCCACAAAAAAGGACAAGGTAATGATTGTATATAACCTGTGCAGGTCAGGTTTCCTTTGAGGGCCTGCTACTGGTATCCTGGTAACCAGTACTACCTGTCCCAGGGCCGAGTTGTCGGCGGTTAACCGTCACCCCCATCGGGTTTCTAAGGAAATCTGATGAGGAGGGTAGCTGGTTACCCTGGGAGAATGAAAAAGAAGATCTACCTACAAGGGCGTCAGCTCTGGAGAGCTATTGGCGGCGATCCAGCACATGCTGGGCCTTGCATGGTGACCATCATTGCCCAAAGGCTTGGCCCACCGCCGAAAGCTGTGGATTGGCATCAGGAAGGGCATCTGGTCAATTATCTTTTGCTCCAATAAAACCTCACACAGCAGTATTGCTGAGTGTGAGGTGTATCCGGCCACCCCCGTTTTGCGGGGAAAAATGGATTTAAAACTTTGGTTTAACTAACTAGCAGGTGATGAGCTCTATGCGAGCACCACAAATAAGCTGATAATTTACTCTAGTTTCTCACTGGGTTGCCAAACACAGCTGACTCAGAGATTTCCTGAGGAGGGTGCCCTCAATTTTCAAACAAATTATGTTTTTGGCATATACATAATGCTTGCCCCTTACAAAGTCTATTAATTGTTGTCATAATCATTTTTTTTTTTGCATTTGCAGCAAATTAAAATTGTCAAGCATTTTAAAACTGAAACATAAGACCAATAAGATACATCCAAATCCTACAAAATTGTGTACAATCATTTCTTAAAATATTTTGTCAGGTATTGGTTTAATTTTTTTTTAATTCTTCATTGTTCTTTGTTTTTTTTTTGTTTTTTTTTGGGGGGGGTCAAATATATAATTAGCCACCAAACTTGTTAAGATTTCTAATGTCCAATTTTAACACAATTTTTTTTGTGAGAAATTAAAAATTCTAAAACTGCTAAATCATTTTTAAGTTGTGGTTTACAAAGGCCCATAAAAATTTAAAAGTGTGTCTCACATGCATTTGACAAAAAAAGCAAAGCGCCATGCTTTGTTTTTTTTTTTTTTAGAAAATGAGCTAGGCAAAATGCAAAATTTTTTTACCCACTTTTTTTGCGGCCGATTTTTCCTTTTTTGACAATAAAAAATGAAAAATTGGGTTCATCGCATAGGGTTATGTAGCCAAATGACTCCATATAAGGATAAGGAATTACCTATTAGTTCCTTCCTCTTGGTTTCCGTTTCTTTCTGTAAGTTTTCTGGTATCACATCATACCGCACTGTTTGCCTGGAAGCAACATCATTATAAAAAATTAGAATTATGCAGGGGCAGGGAAATGCATGCAGTGACAGGCCTCATATAACCTTTGACCTTGACATGTGACATTTTACCTCATAAACAAATGTGGGTTTGCATGTAATATCCATAATCCAAGTTTGGTTTCAATTAACTTCAACTTTTCAAATCAGGTCAATTTTACATTTTCAGCCTATCTTACAACTTGACCTCATAAGACCTTTGACTTTGGTATGTGACCTTTGACCTCACCAACAAAAGCGGGATCCCACAATGCACTTATTTCTCAAGTTTGGTTTAAATCCATTGAAGTATGCGGATATTACAGGCAAATGTCAACCCTTTTTCACAACAACAATAGACTACATCAACAACAGACCACATCAACAACAGACAACAACAAAGTGATAAAACTATGTGTCTTCCTGCCTTAAAGCGGCACTGGCACATTTTCACAAAATATGAAATTTCTTCAATTTGCTCTCAAATGATAGTCTAGGCCATTGGAAATAGAGATACACATAAAAATAACATACTCAAAAACAGATGGGGATGTTAATAAGAGATTGAAGACACCCAGGTAATTTGTAGGCCAACTTTTAAGTTTTCCACAACTTTTAACAAATGTGTATATTACATGAATATCATAGACTCGTACTCATTGATTTTGAAACTAAAGGTCACAGACTGGTCAAACAGGGCACATACCGTGGGAAACATACATACGGTGTGCGTTTTCTTGTGTTAAACGCCATTTCCATCGTCTGCTGAATTAATGTCGCCGGCGACATTAATTATAAAATCGTTCTGTTTACCCATAAGGATGCTGATTTGGGATTAATCATTTCAGGTGAGCGCTAATGTATATAAAAGCTTTACAACCATGCAAAAATATCAATTTTGAAAAATCTTGAGGGCGCACTCTTTTTCAAATGTGCCAGTGTCTCTTTAAGGCAGGCAACATAAAAATGGATTCAATGGATTCCTGAAATAGCCCCATATTATGGAATAAAGCATAAGGCAGCTATTTGTAATACTCATATAATGTTAGATACAATTAGCCGCCTTATGTTATATTTCAAACTATGGGCCGGCGATATCAGGACATTACCTTTGACACAATCAGTCCACTGGCAATAAGGTAATGTGAAATGAGATTTTATCTCATTATCAGCATGCATTTTAGCAAAAAGGACCATTAAAGGCACAATCAGTGATTTGCTCAACCAGAAAATCAAAAAAACAATCATCAAAAATCAGATTTTTGCATGTTTGTAACAGGTTTAGGTATCCTAACATACCCCACAAGTTACAGGACTAAAAGCAACCTAATAAGGACAAAATCGGATATTTTATTCATTATACTGTCTGCACGGACACTATACTACAACACGTAATTCAATGGCGATTCATATCTTTGGACGCTGTTGTTTTCTTCCTTTTCTATCAATCTTTTGCTTGGAAAAAATATCTTATGAGAATTCTACAGACTTATTCATCACTTTTAAGCTATTGCTGCAAATTTGAAATATTTTGACTCTTTCGAGTGGATCACTCCCATGATCACTGAATGTGATTAGCAGAAATTGCAAAAGCAAACTACTGATCACACAAGCAGAATTTGGAATTACGTGGTGCACAATTAATTATGTCCTTGCCAAGATGGAAGCTGGTCACATTTATTTAAAATGCCGAGATAGTAGAAGTGGCCTCATACTGCGCTCATGCACACGCAATGCCTCAAAGGAGACCTCTATTAAAGGCTCAATGGGCTATAGCAGACATTGTCTTTTGAGGCGCGCGCGCGTGCACAGTCGCGCATCTAAAATGCTTTGGTTGGAGCGATTTATCGTGTATCTTGTTCAAAGCCGGCTGCGAGTTTTCTGCCTTCATATTTGAGCCGGCAACCCAGCAAAATACTTCCTTTGGCAATATTTAATGACAAATGCTCATGGAACACTATGCTTTACCAGTTACACACAATTTTCAGATAGTCTAACTGCCGGTAATTCGGTGCCGAGAGCAAAAATGGTGGATATTAACTCCACAAATGTATCGGAACTCCAATGGAAATACCATATGGATGGTGTACGAAAAATGAACAGGGACTATGTGTAAATAATGTTGTAAATTTAAAGCCTTTAAAAAATGGTGGATATTAAAGACACTATCAGTGATTTGAAAAATATTTGGAATTTGCAGGATTAGCTTCAAAGTGAAGGATAAGTCTGTAGAATTCTCATAAGTTACCTTTTCCAGCTGTAGAATTGACAGAAAAGGAAGAAAACGGCAGTGTTCCAAGATACGATTCTCCATTCAATTACGTGTTGTAGTAAGTGTCCGTTCGGATAGTAATGACTAAAATCTCCGATTCTGTCCTTATTAGGTTGCTTCTGGTCTTATCATTTGCAGGGTATGTTAGGATACCTATACTTGTTGCTTACATGCAAAAATCTGATTTTTGATGATTTTTTCGATTTGCTGATTTAGCAAATCACTGATAGTGTCTTTAACTCCACAAATGTATCGGAACTCCAATGGAAATACCGCATGGATGGTGTATAAAAAATGAACATGGACTATGTGTAAATAATGTTGTAAATTTGAAGCCTTAGCACGTGGTTTTGTTTTCATTGGGTTGAGATTTGACAGCTACGATGATGCCTCGGGCGAAAGAATTTGAGGAGTCTTACAAACATTTCGGAAGTAGAATTTAGGTAATATTTTCGACATCAATAAAGAAACGATAGACGGTCCCACCTTGGTGGTCAAATTGTTTTGTAAACTATGCACAAAACACGCTCAAAGAAATGAAGGTGCCGGGAAAGGTGTCGCCCGGGCTGTTCATAAATAAGAACATACTACACACGTTGATGGATCAACATACGTTAACAAGCATCGTGAATTGCCATTTAATGGAAACGTGAGCTTATTCCCAAATAGTTTTAAGATAATTCTGACTAAATATGACTGACTCTGTTGCCGACTTAGGTTCTACATTTATTACTGATACGTGTGACCATTCGTGCACCCTGCCTAGACTAGACTACAAGAGAGAGAACCCTTTCAAAATCGGGGTTTAAGACCTGTACTGGGTGATCAATTCACTTGAAAATTGATACACTTGAATGATAACAACATCATGATAAGTTTATTAAATCTTGAGTGACAGTCTAAGTATGTAACTTGTTATTAACTTGATTGCAGTAATTAAAGGCTGACTCAGAGATTTTGAAATATAATTTCTTTTGTGTAGTAATTAAAAACAGTCATCTTGAAAGATTGTCACCTCAAATGCTTAAATTACAAACTAGATGAATCGGATTTTCCGTTTTCATGCAGTAAACATTTATGCACAGTATAACAGTGCCATAGGATACCGTGTACAACCAAAATTCCGGATCCTGAATTTTATAACAAAGTTGTGATTTTCTATATGATTATGAAGGACTTCGATTTGAGCTTAGTTACTTCACACAGTTATTAGTATGGACAAGCATTATGTATATGCAAAAAACACGATTTGTTTGAAAATTGAGTGTGCCCTCATCGGGAAATCTCTGAGTCAGCCTTTAACAATGGTTATACTACAGCTGAATCGAAAACAAATAATATATGTATGATCTTGAACTGCTTCTGGCCCCAACTCAGTTGTTATATCCAGCTGGCCCTGCTTTTGCTATGCTTTGTAAAAAGCTTGTGTCCAGAAATTAAGAACTTTTAAAAAGCTCTTCTGTAGCTCTTCTCAAGGAGCCAAGATGAGCTCTTTAATTCTCCTTTGAAAATTTCAAAAGACGACGTCTGCTATAGCCAAGTCAGTAAGCTCACACTTTCACAATCAGTTGTAGTTGCTAATGGCGTGCCGCTGATTTTGTAATAAAATTGGATTGATTCAGCCCAAATTTATTGGTCGAGCTATGAGTTGCAAAAATATTGGGCGAGACGCGTCGGCCCAATCTTTTAAAACTCATAGCGAGACCAATAAATATTGGGCGCAAATCATCCAATTTTATCATTATCATGCGTAGGATCCGATATTATCGCATATCGGACACCTCAAAGCATGATAATGATTAACCTTGGTCACACCCAAAGCTTTATTGGGCTGTATTGTGGAGGTTACAGCTCAGTAGGCTCCCTCACTACACAGCTGTTTGACCCCATACAAATTGTCTCTTTTATTTTTAGAACAATTTTAAGCAGTGGCGACACAATTTTGACAACTGATATAACATGCAAGAGCTATCATCTCTGCAAAAATCAGACAAATCCATTGCCGGAATCTTGCCATATAGGCTTACAAAGGTCATGATTTGTATGTTATAGCGCCCTCTATATGCCCATTCTCCATAGAAATACGTGGAAAACTAGATTTTTAAGAAAAATCATATTTGCCCGCAATGAATTTCATAAAATTTACAGAGAATGTAGTTAGTGGACCAAATATTCCAAATCAGTTGTCAAAACTGTGTCGAAGGCAATATTTTTGTTTTATTCTGCTTTTGTGATAATAAATGAGACTTTCAAACAGCTGTGAGTATCCTGGCCATTATTTGGTAGCTGACATTGGTCACTAAAACACCACCTAAGCTTACCATTACGAGTCAAAATTAGACTGCAGATGGGCTTCCTTCTTGCAAGTATCTTTCCTTGATCCCATGAAACATTTTTTTTGTTTCTAGCTAAAATCCCCCAAAGAGGATCTTAAAACATTTTAGCTTATTTTGGTTAAAGTGACTCCTTGGCATTTACTTACCGCAACACATATAGTTGGCATTACAATCAAACCTACACTCTAAAGCAGGGTTTCCCAACCTTTATTCCCCACGACCATCTTTCTAAATGATTATCACAGGACGACCCCAAAACTTTACAACATGCGCTCCCCTCCACACTTGTTAGTTGGTATTGCACCCAAATCTACAATCCAATGTTCCTTAAATATAAGATGGTTTAAGCAGGGGAGGGCGGCCAAGAAATCCAAATTTCAGACGTCGCCATTGGTTTAACACGTAAAAGCAAAATCTTGACGAAAAATTCTGAATTTTTATATGTTGTCAAGGAATATTTTCTTATTCCAAAACCAACTCCACTTGAAGGGTTATTTCTGATTTTTTGTATGAATAACGAATGAGGACGAGGTCGTATGTGGGTCATGGGAACACCCATGACCGACCCACATCAAAGCACCCAAATTGGTTTGTGGTTTGCACTCAGTATTGCTGTAATTTCTTTTGACATTTTTGGAGAGTTGCTATAATGAATGAGGCTTGGCCGCCACCGCCTGGTTTAAACGACATTGGTAAATTGACCAGGAGCATCTTTGCTTTTATGATTCATTGTCTACTATTTTTAAATGAAAATTGAAATTGCTTAAAAGTTAAACAGTGGGTACGAGGCTCACACATCATACACTGGAACACATATACATTAAGACAGCACATTCTAACACACGAGATCACAAGTGATGCTTAATCACTACCGTAGCACATTACGTAATACGAAGGAGAAAGGAAAAGCGCATCGCATGTTAGAACATGTAAACAGTAATATACCAGCACAGAATCTGAACACAAGCAGATACATTTCAGGGCACACCTGCGATACACTAGCCGAGGCACGTGTGTATGTATACATTTAACACAGAGTGAACAGGAATTTTCATATCCCTCTTAGTAAATTAGTCCCACTAGTGCTGGGACGTGTACACGTTTAAACGTGTACACGAACGGAAGGGTCACTGCACGTTTAGAAAATTCACTACACGTTTACACGCGTCAGTAACAAATACTAACTTTTTTTCAGTATTATTTTAATTGCTGAAGTCAAATTTTCACAAAAATTTACCCGCCGTCAGTGAAAAGTAAAGTTAAAAGTTCCAATGCTGATCCTAGAAATGGTTTCCGACTTTTACGGAAACAGGGGAATCCCCAGTTTACCAAGTTCTTGTACGTGCGAGTGTAATCTGTGTATAGACCTGTTACTGTATTATTCTATGGAAACTTGGAAAGATAAACTACCGGGTACTATCAGCTAAAGGGACCAACTTGGTAACAAATATGGAGGGGCCCATAGTGATTTCGTTGTTGGGGTCTTTGGGATATTCAACTGCTTCATTTTGGATTAAAACATAACGTAGGTAAGTACAAACAACATTTTATGGTTCAAGATGATAATATGATCAAAAGCAAAGCCGGGTAACCTGGTTACGGACGATTTATGGCGCTAGAATTGCATTTCCGTGGAAGCGCCAAATTCTGCAGTCGTTATGACCGTTTACATGTTTAAACAAACAAAAATACCCATCATGTAAACAGATAGGAAATTAAACGGTAACTCCCAGCTCTAAGTCCCAGTCTTCACTAATGACACTCACCCACAATCGCCTTCAAAATACACCGCCCTTCTCTCAACCAGATCTATCACACCTTCTGTCTCCTTTTCCAGGCCTATTGGAATCTGCAAGAACGCTGCATTGTGCTTCAGCTTGGCCCTTAACTGTGATATCACTCGGTTAGGATTAGAGTTTTGCCTTCAAGAAAATTCCAAGGAAATCGAAAACACGACTGGTCAATTGGTAATTTTGCAGGTACACAAATACATATTAACACACACTGAATTGTCTATGCATATTAGGTATAGACTTTGTTATTTGCCCATTTCTTGTTATTTTCCTGTTTTAAAATTTAAAATCTTAAAATACAACACAATTTGATTCACTCTGGTCAAATTTGGAAATGTAAAATTGAAATTTAAACAATAAGAAAACAATAAAACTTAAGAAAATGGGCATTGTAATATCAGTAGTTTTTACAGTGAAATATGCTACTGATATAGCATTTTCAATTAGGCAAAAAAAAAAAAATTGTTTGATTGTCCATAGACGACTTTTTAAAGTTGGGTCGGTCGGTCAAACTTTTTTTTTTAATGTCAATAGCAAACTATATTGAAACATGTTTGTATTAATAAAGTTAATCAAACACTAAAAATCAAGTTGATTCTGTCAGGTCAGGTTTTCTTTGAGACCTGCTACTGGTATCCTGGTAACCAGTACTACCTGTCCCAGGGCCGAGTCGTTGGCGGCTAAACCGACTCCCCCATCGGATTTGTAAGGAATCTGATGAGGAGGGTAGCTGGTTACCCTGGTAGAATGAAAAAGAAGATCTACCTACAAGGGCGTCAGCTCTGGAGAGCTAATGGCGGCCATCCAGCACATGCTGCCTTGCATGTTGGGCAAAGTTGCCCAAAGGCTAGGCCCACCGCCGATAACTGTGGATTGACGTCAGGAAGGGCATCCGGTCAATTATCTTTTGCTCCAATAAATCCTCACACAGCAGTATTGCTGAGTGTGAGGTGAATCCGGCCACCCTCGTTTACGGGGACAAAACCGGATTTAAAACTTTGGTCTAACTAACTAACAACTAACATTCTTACTCAAAAATGCATCTTTGTACATTATGAAACCCAACTAACATGCTAAGAAACTGTTTAAACATCATCTTTTTTACATTTCAGAAAGTTAAAAAAAATTTAAAAAAAATAAAATTCTTAGGAATTTTTCAAAATTAGGGACGGTATTATTTTGCACAGTAAAAGGGAAAAAAATTCCTGATTTCTAAAATTAGGGTCGGTCGGATGAGGACAATCAAACAATTTATTTTTTTTGGCCTTACAATACGCATCCTTATTGGGCTAGCTTGATATATTATTTTTAATTTCCCTGATTTGACCCAAATGGATGAGATTGTGTCACAAATTTAGAAAAGAGTTCATACGTACCCCCTTAAAAATTCTACAGGAAACAAATTTCTTTTTTATTTATGGCCTAACACTAACAGATACTCTAATCCCAAGGACAAGATATAAAGAAATTATTTTTATATGAAGAACTTCCAAAGGGTTCATATGGAACTCTTGCCCAAATTTTGTGATCATAGCACATTTATTTTTGATGATGCACTAGATATCCTCAAGAAAAGGTACTTCGAAAATTTAAGTTGATTCTGATGTTGCGTACGTAGCGTATTGATGTTATGAGCGAATTAGTTGCATCGCGTTGCGGCTGCCCCATAGGCCACTGTGTTGTAGTTTCTGTCCATTTACGTACAGAAAATACAAAATTACGAATTTCTTCAAGAGCTGATTGAATTTGTGTGCAAGATTAGACACACATGCACCAACAGTTCAGATGACATAAAAATCTAAATTTCTTTGAGGTAAATAGGGGGACGAGGCTGTGGATCATGAAATGCCCCTTTAATAACAACTAATTTGCTCAAAACATCAATACGCAACATCAGAATCAACTTAAATTTTCGAAATACCTTTTCTTGAGGACATCTAGTGACATCTAGTGAATCAATCAAAAATAAATGTGCTAGGATCATGAAATGCACCTTTAATATTATAGTCATGAGATTTTACAGTTATGACTTTGTAGTTTCTAAATTTTTTCTAACAAAATATGTTATATTGGTAAATTTTATGTTAGGTAAATCCAGTAAGTACTCACAATGTTTAGCTGTCAAACTCTGCGGGAAAAGCAGTGAACCCGATCAGTTGTGATCAAGTCATCATCCCACGATGACGAAAGCTAAACATTGTGAGTACTTACTGGATTTGCCCAACATAAAATTTACCAATAAAGCATAGAAACAATCCTACTGATGAAGCTACTTCATGAAAATATGTTATGCTGCCCTCAAGTGCAAAGAACTGGAAAGGTTGAAAGGTTAGTCAGACTTTTGTTTTCTTTTCGTTTTAATTCAACATCAATCACAAATGAAATACATTAAGCGGTTAAAGGCTGACTCAGAGATTTCCCAATGAGGGCGCACTCAAACAAATCATGTTTTTTGCATATACATAATGCTTGTCCATATACTAATAACTGTGTGAAATAGCTAAGCTCAAATCGAAGTCCTTCATATAGAAAATCACAACTTTGTTTTAAAATTCCGGATCTGGAATGTTTGTTATACACCGTATTCTATGGCACTGTTACACTGTGCATAAATGTTAACTGCATGAAAATGGAAAATCTGAATATCTCTAACTTTAGAATTAAGCATTTTAGGTGACTGTCTATAGTTCTAGACGAATATTTTTAATTACTACACACAAAAATTACATTTCAAAAAGTGTGATAGTACTTTTTTATTCAATGTTCACAGTGTCAAAAATACTGCAAGATGAAGCTTGCAAGATGAAGCTTGCAAGATCCCCCTCACAGGGAGCAAGAGAATGGGATCAAAGGTCATATAGAGGTCAATAGAGGTCAATGTGTGCACACTCTATATTAGCATTGGGTTCCTGTGACCAAGTATAAAGTTAATATGGCAATACATGCAAGAATAACAGCACACACCAGTTAAGGTGTCGGCATTATGATTTGGTTTCTAAGGAGTACGCGCAAGCCGACATTAATAAACTCGGAGATGAGCAAGCATGCATTTGTTTGCGATTTTAGTGTCGCAAAAATTCATGAGCGATTTTTCCCCTCTGCGTTTACGCGAATTTGTAAGCGTTCGTAAAATCGCGTAGAACTCTGATGTTGCTAGGACTTGTCTAAGAACGCGCCGGATTAATTACGCGTCTCACCTCTCACGCACCCATTTTTTGTTTTGCTGCATGACATATAGGCGTAAAATAACGCGAGATGCAGCGTCTCCAGTGAAGACGGAAATTTCCCTCTAAAATGTCCTTTTTTGACGATTTTCAGGAAAACTAGTATGGTGACACCATTTTTTTATTTCGGTATTTTGAAGTATGTAACTTGGACCTAAACATATGTGAAAATCAGAAAAACGATCGGCCCTTTGTTATCTTTTTGGGGCACTTTAGTATCGGTGCATCACATTTTCCCATAGAGTTGCGTGGTAAGTAATGTAAAATATTGAGCAAAAATGTACTTTTTGAAAGTCTTTTTTCTCAAAATTGAATACGTTAAGCCATATTTTTTTTATTTCAGATTTGTTATCAGCACAAATGAATGTACTATATCAAATTTTAAAGAAATTCTTCGGCCCATTTAAATCATGATGCCAACACCTTAACCTACCCAAAACGGAACACACATACAGATAGACACACAAAAAGAATCTGCTGTCGCGAAATCCTTCATGGCTTTTTAAAGACACTATCAGTGATCCACTCGAAAGAGTCAAAATATTTGAAATTTTTCAGGAATAGCTTAAAAGTGAAGGATAAGTCCATAGATTTGTCGTAAGTTATCTTTTCCATCTAAAACATTGACAGAAAATGAAAAAAACAACAGTGTTCAAAGATTGATTCGCCATTCAATTACGTGTTGTAGTAAGTATCGGCACAGATAATAATGGCTAAAATATCCGATTTTGTCCTTTTTGGTTGCTTTTGGTGTTATCATTTGCAGAGTATGTTAGGATACCTATGCTTGTTATAAATATGCATATATCTTATTTTTGATGATTTTTTTTATTTTCCGATTTTAGCAAATCACTGATAGTGCCTTTAAGCCGGGGGATAAAAAGGACATTTTAGTATTAAGAATTTTTCAAAGAAATTCTTTCATGAAAATAAAAAATTAGGCTCGTCTTCTTACTTACAGCAAAAACCGTTCTCGGAATTTGTCAAAATTTGGGGTCAGTCATGGAGAGCAACATAACATTTTTCTTGTATGGCTTGTTGATAAAATCAATAATCTATGGCTACTCACCTGTCGAGTTTATTGATGAAAGCTAAACACGGCACCCTGTATCTCTTCATTTGCCTATCTACAGTAAATGTTTGGCTCTGTACCCCTCCCACAGCACACAAGACCAATATTGCACCGTCTAGCACTCGTAGCGCTCTCTCCACTTCCACTGTGAAATCTACATGACCTGTACAAATGAAATGAAGCAGTGGCGACACAGATTTGACAACTGAGACATGCAAGAGCTATTACCTAAGCATTGCAAAAATCACAAGAATTCACAGTGGGAATTTTGCCATATAGGCCTACAGAGGTCATGATTTGTATGTTATAGTGCCTCTATATGCCTATTCTCTATAGAAAGACATGTAAAACTAATTTTCATTTGCCCGCAATGAAATTTCAGAGAATTTACACAGGATGTAGTCAGTGGAATAAATAATCCAAATTAGTTGTCAAAACTTTGTCGCCATTGATATTTTTTTGGTTTATTCTGGTTTTATCATAACAAATGAGACTTTCAAACAACTGTGTCCCTCTCCCTTCCCCACCTTCCTCTTCCTTTCCCCTTCCCTCCCTCTCCCCATGTACTCTCCCCTCCCTCTTCTCTTCTCTCTCCACTCTCACCCACCCACCAGCCCACTGGCCACCCATCCGCCCACCTGCTCACTTGATAAATGATATCCCTTCACATGTGGTATGATGGAATGGTTTACCTGTCATTGTCACACTTACCAGGTGTAACATTGATATTTGTGTCCTTCCATGCCAGGTATGTAGCAGCTGACTGGATGGTGATACCGTATTCACACTTACCAGGCGTATCTATAACATTGATATTTGTGTCCTTCCATTTCAGGTATGTAGCAGCTGACTGGATGGTGATACCGTATTCACACTTACCAGGCGTATCTATAACATTGATATTTGTGTCCTTCCATGTCAGGTATGTGGCAGCTGACTGGATGGTGATACCGTATTCACACTTACCAGGCGTATCTATAACATTGATATTTGTGTCCTTCCATTTCAGGTATGTAGCAGCTGACTGGATGGTGATACCGTATTCACACTTACCAGGCGTATCTATAACATTGATATTTGTGTCCTTCCATGTCAGGTATGTAGCAGCTGACTGGATGGTGATACCGTATTCACACTTACCAGGCGTATCTATAACATTGATATTTGTGTCCTTCCATGTCAGGTATGTAGCAGCGGACTGGATGGTGATACCGTATTTACACTTACCAGGCGTATCTGTAACATTGATATTTGTGTCGTTCCATGTCAGGTATGTAGCAGCTGACAGGATGGTGATACCGTATTTACACTTACCAGGCGTATCTATAACATTGATATTTGTGTCCTTCCATGTCAGGTATGTGGCAGCTGACTGGATGGTGATACAGTATTCACACTTACCAGGTGTGTCTATAACATTGATATTTGTGTCCTTCCATGTCAGGTATGTAGCAGCTGACTGAATGGTGATACCTCGCTGTCTTTCCAATTCCATAGAATCCATTGTGGCACCAACATTATCTTTACCTTTCACCTAACATCAGTGGAAAAAACATTAAAATATGATGTCACATTGCAATGCATCATGGGATTGGTTCAAAAATACCCTCTGATGAAAAACAATCAACTCACTTGAACTCAGGCCCATAACAAGGATTATTTATAGGAGGGGCGATTTTTTTCAAAAGGATACCATTTTCCCAAATTTGCCCCTCCCCAAAAAGGCGGGGAGAAATTTTGAAAAAGTTGACTTTTTTACTGAAATTTTAACATTGTTTTCGACAAAATAGCATAAACCCCAATTTTGGGCTCGCTCTGCTCGCAAAATCAATTTTTTGGCTTTTTTTAATATTCTTAGGAGTTTTGGGAATTTGGTGGGTGTCTGCCCCCTTGTCCCCCTACTGGTTATGGGCCTGAATCAACTGACAAGGGCTTTGATAGACAAAAGGCTTTCATGGTATGAGCTGTGTATGCTATCAATAGGCTGCAATTCATGTTGTTTATCATTGGCTGTTTATAATTTATTGATTTTGTTTTGGGTGACAAAACACCTAATTTTAGGTGATCCAAAGTGTCTAAATTTCAGCTTAATTCCTTAATAAAATATTCAATATTTATTATTTTTAATTCTATGTAATTTTATCTGCATTTTTTATGGTGCAATTTTTTTAAATTGTTAAATTAAATTTAGTCTTCAGACGATTGATTCTATAAAATTTTGTCATTCAAAAGTACAATTAAATCTTTCAGATCTATTGGAAATTTGAAACTACCTTTTTCTTGATCTCTGTCAAACTTTTGCACTTTTCTTTTACATGAATGCAATCAAATTGATTAGAGGTTAATAACTGCCAGTAACTTCTTGCGAGAAAAATGGGATAAATCAATGCACGCGCGCGGAGATTTTGAGAGCGAGTGCATTGGACAAGCATCAAAATTCAGTGCAAGTGCATTGATTTGTCCCATTTTTCGAGTAAAAGTAAATGCGCAGTTATTAACCTAATTCATACACGACAGAAAAACAAAAGAATTTGCCATAATTAGTAATAAAGAGCAGTTTTAAAATGTCATTTATCATAGAAATCCAAACAATTACCCACAGAGAAAATAATTCAGTCCTGCACGACGCACACACGTTTGAAAGCACCTTACGCAGTACGCGGAGTACAACTGGAAATTTTCAATCCACTCGTGCTACATTCGCATATTTTGTTACCAGCTTCACTGATTTGCTGCTCTATATGCGTAAATACGCAGAGTGTATGAATAAAGACCAGCTCAGCCTTAGTTTGTCACGTCTTGCATTTTTTCTTCAAAATTGCTTCTTTTATTAATCATCCTCATTTGCAGCATACCGTAAGGCCAAAGAAAAAAAAACATGTTTGTCTCAGAAGAAGTGGAAATGCAATTGGAAATGCCTGGCATTTTTTTTCTAGAAAAATGCTAATGTGGGATTTTAAAAAAATGCATGTTTTAAGCCACTTTTTTTCATTTTTTTTGGCTTAATTTGTGGCCCGATAATGTTTTTCTGAAATTTTTGTGACAAAACCCACCTAAAATAAATTGACCAGTTTAAACAAATGTGCATAACAATCTTCTCTCTGAGACAAACTTGTTTTTTTTTTTCTTGGCCTAATGTTAACCACCCATCAAATGCATCTTCTCTTAATTTAACCAGTATAAAATATATTCTCTCTGTGAGTGTGGTCTTCCCCGAGTCAATATGAGCCGATATACCAATATTACGTATTCTGTTGACAGGTACCTGAGTAGAAATAACTACTCGATTAATCACTTTAATAGTCTTCACTGAAGGTGATTAACCCTAACCAGCAATTATCGGCAATCATCAATATTTTCAATGCTGATTTTGGCTGATTCGGAGTCTATTTCTCTGAAGTGTTTTGACGTTGGCTGCTAAATACCAGTCGGACGTCTTCCCCTTGAAGACCCGTGTTTCTGATAATTGCATCTGGTGTAACCCCTGGAGATGTGACAATTTACTGCTGCTAACTGCCGCTCTGACATTTACCCCCTTTGAAGACCCATTTCCTGCTAAATGCTGGTCTACATTAACATTTTTTGCTAAAACCTTGCTGGGGGTAATATCCAACAAAAATTGATTGCTGCTAACGGCTGGTGGTCGACGTTACCCTCACAGAACCAGAAAAAAAATCGATTGCTAATAACTGTCTAACTGACATTTTACAACCCTGAAAAATTTCACTTTGCCCCTTTGTTCACCCCCCCCCCCCCCAGAAAGAGGTCGTGATGCCACCCCTGGTACAAGGTTCTTTCAGATGCACCCATTGGGAGAGCAGATAATTGATTTTTCAACGGTCCTGACTGAGATTAACCTTCTTCTGGCAACAACCAGAGGCAAAGACCTAACCATACCCACTGTGGCCACCCCTCCTCCTCTTTTTGCCTTTCTGTTACAGAAAACAATCCCCCTAAATTTCCCCCTGGGCCTGACTTAGCCAGATTCAACACTCATGAAGTTCAATTTTTTGTTTATATTCCCTAATTTCCATGTCAGGTTTCCTTTTAAGGGCCTGCTACTGGTATCCTGAACCAGTACTACCCTGTCCAAGGGCGAGTTGGGTCGGCGGCTTAAAAAACTAAACGACATCCCCATCGATTTTTCTAAGGAAATCTGATGAGGAGGGTAGCTGGTTACCCTGGTAGAATAAAAGAAGAATCTACCTACAAGGGTTCAGCTCTGGAGAGCTTGGGATCCATCCAGCACATTCTGCCTTGATGGGGCATAGTTGCCCAAAGGCTAGCCCACTGAGCCGAAACTGTGGATTGTGGCATCCAGGAAGGGCAAATCCGGTCATTATCTCGTTTTTGCTCCAATAAATCCTCACATCAGCAGGGTATTGCTGAGTGTAGGTGTATCCAGCCACCCCCGTTGACTGGGACAAAACCGTATTTAAAACTTGGTTTAACTAACTAACGACTACAAACTTACAAATTCCATTGCCAGTTTCTCTGAGAGGTAGAGTACAAACAACGCCTTGCTACATTGGGGTCGCAACCTACAAAATAATATAAATTGATATAAACTAGAACTGTAATATCCATACAAATCACGGCCACCTTTTTTTTTTATATTCCTAAAAATTTTATACTTAATATTGATAGCAAATAAATGTTCAACCCATCTCACCCCCGAGTTTGTATGATGTGACTTCCTGCTTTGAGACTTGGGGGTTTGAGACAGCCCATTACAAGTACAAAATCACAAAATTTACATAAATTTGCAGTGAATGACAGAAGTCCATTTAGCCATAACATAGATTCTAAAGTTATAATAATAATGATAATAATAATGATGATGACTCTAATAATGATGTTAGGGCAAAAAGTTTGTTATCTTAAACAGAATAAAGTGCAATAAGGAAGACATTATAATGAGTGAATAACAAAAGCCAAAATCTACATGATTGTATAATAAAAATTAATAATAATAATAATTTAATACAAAACACTTT
Source organism: Ophioderma brevispina (assembly GCA_023653785.1). NCBI lineage: Eukaryota > Metazoa > Echinodermata > Ophiuroidea > Amphilepidida > Ophiodermatidae > Ophioderma > Ophioderma brevispina. The sequence continues at coordinate 13,782 of JAMKCH010056975.1, read as the reverse complement.
AGGCCATAGTAACTTAGTGACCAGAAGTGGTCAAAATGTTGGTATCTGAAGAAAGCTACTATTTTTCTCATTTATCCTGTGACATCTTAGGGCCAAAAGATGTTTGGTTTGGATGTTATGAGCAAAAATGTGCCCCATTTTGGTCGACCAATATTAATTTTACACAGTACCCGGTACTCTATGGGGATTACAAAATCACGTTTTGGGCTCTCACATCAAAACGGGTTGAAATACAGTGCAAAACTTTACAGATGTGGTTTTGAAGTGAAGGCCATTCTATCAAGATGAAAACATTATTTTAAAGGCTGACTCAGAGATTTTGAAATATAATTGTTTGTGTTTAGTAATTAAAAATAGTCATCTAGATCTAAATCTAGTCACCTAAAATGCTTAAAGGAGGATGGCCCGATTGAAGTATATGAATTTTTCATTTTGATAGAAACCCCATCTGTAAAGTTTTGCGCCGATATTTCAATCCGTTTTGATGTGAGGGCTAAAAACGTGATTTTGTAAGCCCCACAGAGTACTGTGTAAAATTAATATTGGTCTACCAAAATGGGGAACATTTTCGTTTATAACTTCCAAACCAAACATCTTTTAGCCCTAAAATTTCACAGGGTAAATAGTAGCTTTCTTCTAATACCAAAATTTTGACCACTTCCGGTAAAATCTGGGGTCCCTGGGGACGAGGCTTAGCAATCGGGCCATGGATCTCTAATTCCAAAGTTAGAGGTGGATCAGATATTTCGTTTTCGTGCAGTAAGCATTGATGTAGAGTATAACAGTGCCATAGGATACCGTGTATAACAAAAATTCCGGATCCGGATATTTATTCATGACAAAGTTGTGATTTTCTAAATGAAGGACGTCGATTTGAGCTTAGTTAAATTTCACACTTTTTTTTTTTTTAGTAGTTGACTAGTATGGATAAGCATCATGTATATGCAAAAAACTTGATTTGTTTGAAAAATGAGTGCGCCCTCATCGGGAAATCCCTGAGTCAGCCTTTAAAGTGTAAAACTTACCCTGTAATAATTGGTTAATCCATAATATCTGTGATGGGTACAGCGTAAAACCTGCTGACCTGCACTCCCCAACACACTCCTCAGGAGACGCATCTTTAATTTACTTCTGGCAAGAATATTCACGGTAAATAAGTCAACTTTTGAGGAGAAAAAGGAGAAGTTGATTTCTCAATGTACACCATGAAATTGAGGCAACATTTTATAATTGTTATGACATGTAATTAATTGGGCCCCTTAAGAGCTCCTCTTATTTTCATAAACGAAGGCCTGCATATGTAACATTCTATAATAATGTTATGGGATCAGACACAATAACAATTCAAGTCACTTGGGCTTGCACTTGGCCCATTTCACACCTAGCCTAGCATGCTCTCCGTAATAATTGTTTGAACTAAGCGTACGCAGTACCGACTTATACAGATCGAGTCTATGTGTTAGTGGGATATAACCCAGAGGAAGGTGTATTGAAAACCACTATATACATCGGGTAGCCACAATTTGCGCATGTAACTTCATCTGCTCCCAGTTGAATTCAGCAGCCTTCACAGAATAAAGTGCATGTGATACTGTACTTTATTCCGTCAAGGCTGCTAAATTCAACTGGGAGCAGATAAAGTGGGTGTGCAAATTGTGGCTACCCGTATACGGAGTCATGCTGAAATTTCGGGCACGTCAGACGAGTCATTATCAATCTTTTGCATTTAACATTTACGAATCACCCTCATTTCTAGTATAACAACATGAATTCCTAACAACATTACATAAGTCAAATCGTGTAGCACGAATCCTGACAAGAATATCTCCAAAATACAGACTTAATATTTATTTTCATCGAAGAAACAGAATTGCAGGAGATAAATAACAAGTACAAGTAGGTGCATGATAAATACTGCGGCCATTAGGGTTATTTTTCTTAGTGTAATTGACTTCCGACGCAGCACTGCGTCGGCAAGATACACTTTATACAGTGCTTGATTGCTACGGCTTTTCAATGCATTATTGGCCTTTACGTCGTGCCGACCACCAATGTCAAAAAACGACGTAAAGGTTCCCTGTACTAAGTGTGGACACCAGATGTCATTTGTTTACATGCCTCAGTCTTCCTATATACCATACAATAAATATGAGCCCGACTTACCAAGAATCACATAGACATGATACCACATAATCCAAATGCATCCTTAGAACATTTTTACAATGCTCAATATCATGAAAATCAAGAGAAATTGGAAATTGTGCACACAGTTTCAGAAGGTCCTGTGTTATTATTGACATGAGAACAAAAGGAGATGTCAAGGAGTAGTTTCTCACCCCAATCAATATTGCCATTATTGGGTTAACTATTGAATGGGAGCTCAATGAATGCTGCTTATGTTTTGGCGTGCAAGAGCGCACACACAATTGCACAAATTGCTAGTTACAGTAACATGTAACTCAGAACTAAGATACTGAGTTACAGAACGTTGCCATTACATGACTTAGCCATTTTTCCTGAACTCAGCGAAGTTCAACTTTGCAGAAGGATAACTTATCTTTAACTTTACTTTACTCACCCTCAAGTACGTCCATGGAATGGTTCATAATTCATATGAGATTGTTGATGTCAATTTTCACTTACCTATTTCGGGAAAAATAGACATTTTTGTGGAGGTCTGCTCATTATTTATTTTTTACCTTCACAAACCGTATCGTTGATAATAATCGCAAGGACTCACGTGATTAGTATGCACGCCACTGGCGAACTACGCATTCGGTGTTTTTTGCGCCGGTGATTCTATATTTCCTTGACAAGATGCTAAGCCACACCCTCTGCGGAGATTATCTAGAGCCAAAATTTGTCCGGGCGCTCCTTCTTTTAACATAAATTGACTAGATGCCATTTTACGAAGGGGTTTCTTGCCATGCTTGTTTTTTTTTGGTGCGTGTTTGTGTAAATTGCTTCGGAAGAGAAGTTTCTAGTACCGATTCTGTTGTGTGCACCTGTCACTCATTGCTCTCACGCGATCGACGTGTGTGGTTTATGTGGCCGTATTTCACGGACTAGTCAGACGATGGAAGGCAAGAAATCACAAATTTAGCCGTCGTCATTGTTTTTATACAAAAAGCCGGGTTATTTCCAAATTGTTAGGCCAATTAAAAAATTATCCGAATCTTATAGCCTCCCTCCTCACTTTTTGGGATAAGGCCAATTTTTTTTTTCCAATCCTGAAAATTTAATGGATTAGTTACTTTCTTTTTTTTTTGTATGGGCTTGGCAGGCATCGTCTGCATGTGTTGGAAACGGATTTTGCTCATCGGTGGTGTGCATTTGTTTACCATGTGTACGACCTTTAACCTCGTGATTTATGCTTCCGGTTTCTAAATTAGACTTCATTGCTGCTTTGAGAACGATCGCTCTGTCCTATTTCTTCTCGAATTAGCACTTTGTGATATCAAATGGCAGAACAGATGGTATGAACAGAAAGGTAAGCATTGCAAGAATTCACATGAATGCATGTTGAGTGCATATTGGCGGTATTTTGGTCTCTGTAACCTTGCAAAGTTTGAGTTCATTCAATACCGTATGTCACTTCAATACAACGAACTAGGACATGAGAATCAGCTGCTCGATAATGCCCAGTGGTAATGATAAATGGATTCGAATGTCCTAGTTACTAGGACTAACAAATTGCATACACTCTAAATTACAGGGATTTATGATTGTGATTTGGGACCAATCCATTTTTAGATTTAAAATTAAATCTTATAGATTTAAAATTCTAATCTATATGGATTGGTCCCTAATCACAATCCTTTGGGATTTATTTAAATCCTTGTACTTTAGAGTACTGTTAGTCATGGCATGACATATAGCTAAGCTGTGTTTGTAAACAGAAAATCTTGGTGAAACACAATCCAGTTGTGTCCTTGTGAGTCTGTGGATAGACAGACGAACATTCGATGGGAGTAGTAGTTAGTACCGACTTGTGCGACCTGTACACGGGCGTATCGCGTATCGCGTATTTGTTGTGTTTACGCGCTGTCTACAGCAGTGCGACCTCACACAGACACGCAACAGATTGTTCGAATCAGTTCAAACAATTATTACTTACAGTGGGATTAATAATTACTTGGAGTTGGACAGGAGATACGCACACCTCGTGTAAGCGCAACAAGCTCCGCGGAGGTTCGGCGCATTCTTCGACCAATTACGCATCGCAAAACAAGGTGCGATGTTCCTCCTGGCTCACGCAGTCCACGCTCGCGTGTGTTCGATTCTGTCCAACAAATTATTAATCAGACTGTAGTCTAAGTTACTAGTACAACGGAGTCATACTGAAATTTCGGGCATGTCAGACGAGTCACTATCAATCTTTTGCATTTCACATTTACGAATCACCCTCATTTCTAGTATGACGACATTACATAAGTCAAATCGTGTAGCACGAATCCCGACAAGAATCAATTGGAAATACAGACTTAATATTTATTTTCATCGAAGAAACAGAATTGCAGGAGATAAATAACAAGTACAAGTAGGTGCATGATAAATACTGCGGCCATTAGGGTTATTTTTCTTAGTGTAATTGACTTCCGACGCAGCACTGCGTCGACAAGTCCATGAGTCTATACAGTGCTTGATTGCTACGGCTTTTCAATGCATTATTGGCCTTTACGTCGTGCCGACGACCAATGTCAAAAAACGACGTAAAGGTTCCCTGTACTAGACTAAGTTACTGTGTATAGTAACGATTTAGATCTGAAAAAGGGCGGCTATAGCTAGGCTATGGTAAAAAAAAATGAAAATGATAAAATCAAAGTGAAAAATGATAAAGGACCAAACAAATGTCGCCACCAATGTGAAGAAGCAAGATGATTGTGCGTTACGAAATGATATTGGTAATGATACTGCTGTCAATGTCATGATTGTAAATTTGTAGGAGCCGAATTTGGAAGGCTGGGCCTCGATCAAGCTGGGCCATCCGAGAAATACCTTCACTGGCTTTACTAGCCACATTTTCAGTTGATCACCATTATAAATCTTGTAATCAAATAAATATCTCACCGGTAATTATTATTAGAATTGGACTGCAATTACTTATTCACACTTCATGACTCGCGTTGTTAACTGTCAGTACTGTTGAACATTGGTAGTGCAGGGGGGTAGGACAGATCTGCTCGATTTGGCATTGGGGATTTCCACCCCTAATTTGGAGTCTCGGTCCCAGTGACATTAAACTTCATCTCTTACACCTTTTGTTCAAAAGATCTTAGTAATATCATGATAAATTTAAGAAAAAATTATTGACTTCAAAATCCGTACGGGGTTAGTGATTACCCCGCTGCAAAATATGGTAATTTCAAATATCGGTTCATTTAGATTTAAATACGATATTCGTGACCAGGCCTTGCTTTTAGTCAAGTCTTTGTGTACCCGTTCGATATGCGTAAGAGCGGCCCTCCTACCGTTAAGATTTTTGGGAAACTACTAGCACCCGTAAGTTGATGACGTTTTTGGATTTGGCTGTTTCTGTTATGTTGGCATTCCTACCCCCCGGTAGTGGTAAACAGATCAATTCAAATTAGTGGTTGGTATGGGCAGCCAATCAGGCCCAAGAGTATCACATGCAAAAAAAAAGGTTCTCAAATGTTGAATCAGGCCTGTTGATGAACATTAGTGGCGCGGCGCGCGGGGGGGCCCGCCCGGAGGGGGTGGGGGCTCCCCTTTTCTTTCTTCCTCCAGTTCTTCCCCCGGCCAGAAGAAAATAATAGATTGTTTGGCAAAATCAGCCAAATATGAGGCCAAAATCAACAAACATTTTTTGGTGGCAAAAATCGGCGGTTGGCCAAAAATTGGTACAGATTTCCAAATGATGTTTTTTCTTTGTTCCCAAAAAATTCACTTTCTAAACCAAAAAAATACTTTGCTCCCCCCAAAAAGAGTTGGCGCATTTTTTTTAAAAAGTAACTTTGTTCCCCAGAAAAAAAAGTCTGGCGACAAGGGCCGGGGGTGGGGTTGGGGCCAGACCTTCCCCCCCCCCCACCCACCACCACAATTCCAAAGAGCAAAAAACAAGACCCTACAAATGGCTAAAAGAGTCTCAAAATATAGATGTTGTGATCTTAGGCTAATGGCCAAATTAAGGTTTTTTTTATGCTATTTTGCAAAAAATGGTTTTAAATTTCGGTAAAAAAGTCCACTTTTTCCAAATTCACTCACTCCTACATGGGGGGGGGCGAATTTTTGGGGAAAAAGTCCCCTTTGTAAAAAAAAATCGCCCTCCCCTAAAAAATCCGGGTTACGGGTCTGCTGGCGCCGTCCCCACCCCCCCCCCCCCCCCCCTGCCACCGATTGAACTTTCAAATCCTCATAAAGTTTCAAATCCCTCATAAAGGTTTAAATCTTCATAAAAGTTTCAAATCCGCATAAAGCCTTTCAAATCTTCATAAGGGTTTCAACTCAAGGTTTCAAACATGGTGTGACAGGAGATATAGTCCACCGACCTCACGTCCCCCTAGGCCTACAACTGTGAAGAATATGGCACTCGATTCATTGACCCTTCACGCAACGTTAGTTTAAAAGCTTTTATTTATTCCGTTTGTCGTCCTATGGAGCCCCCGGACTCTGGTTCCTGCTGGACCATCTCTCCTTTTACATCTTAAACCACCGGGGGCGGGTGGACACTTCCCCGAAAAATATTGACGGGGATGTGCGGCACAATTGACCCCCTTTTTTGCACCGCTGTCATGCCACTGAAGGTCCCCCTTTTTAAACCGTCACTGAAACGACACCCTTTTTCTTACTCTCAGTAGATGCCTCTCACCATTTTTAATAATCAATTCACTGATTAATCATGATCGCCCTATTTCTATTTCATGCTCTCACAGAAAGCCCCTCTTTTTTTTTAATGTTAACACAACAATAATAAACTTGGTTTGAATGGTTAATTTTGCCCGAGAATACCCCTTTTTTCACAAAACTAGGCCGTGCGGCTCAGATTTTTACCCCCAGTTTTTGCATCTCCTCAACCAACCAAATGACCCCCTCTTTTTTTTTCCTTAAAGCATAACAGCACATTTTTTGAAGAAGCGCCCTTAATTTTCAAAATTTTAATCATTTTTTGCAGTTAATGGTTCTTGTCTAGAACTACACTCCGAACGAGAATCTCAAAAATGCGTATTTATCAATCATAAAATAAGCGATTTTGTAATTAAATTGGGATCCCAATTTTACTTACTGGCAGAGCTAGAATTAATGCTAAGTTTATGTCCTGTCCATGAGAAATAGTGCCAGCTCAAGAAAATGACCTAGCTCTAACTTTACTTGCCCTAAACAAATAACAATTAATGGTAGCATATAGTAGTAGCCGTACATGGCGCTACTTTCCGCTATTTCATATTGGAAACCGTTTCCAGCAGCCGTTGATTATTATCGGAGATCTCCGAAAAAATACTTTTTTGATTAAAGGCATTTGGGTTGATTGGTTTCAGAATCCCCAAAAATTCAGAAATGTTTTTGACAAATTTACGGTTTTTTGTTTTTTTTCTTCTCTAATTGATCAGCTAAAGTTCCCAAACATGTCTATTCCATTCCTAATGGAACCATGCCAATAATTAAGAAATAAAGGTTTGCATGTCATATACTGGCGAATAATGTGTGCGAGGTCAGAAAACTAAATCATGGGCGGGCGCAGCCGAGCCCATTATTTTGAAGGTTTTTCTTGCCGAGATACATTATGAGCCCGTATACATATTATACACAACTTTTAATGTTAAATTCTTAACAATAAGGCTCAAAAAATAAAATAAATTTATCTCAATTCAATTCCCGTAAGATGACCCCCAATTCTTTTATGACGTCTTGTAGACGTCTAAGGTCAAAAATACCTTTCAAACGCAAATTAAATGAGCCTTGTGCCAAATGATCTGAATTTTATAATATAAACAGATTTACACAATTATACAACAATTTTGTAACTGATACATTAAATGCAAAAGAGGTGTTCGAGTTCAACGAGAATTGTCCTCACAGCGAAGACTCCAAAATGACAGCGCAAGTTCATACAAAATCCTTAGGTAATTATATTCCAAGGGAATCTTCTCAGTCCTGAAGGTAACTTGTCCAGCAGTTCACGGTGACGACAAGGTTAATTAGTCCCTCGAACGACATCTTCCACAGTAATTTCAGTCCAAGATATCACCGACGATTTTCTATCTTTCCACAAATTTGGAATCCTATTTTGACTCCCCAGCACTTTTGGGGCTTCAAAGACGACAGTAAAATAATACAGCAACTCTGCCCCACATGGAATTAAATATCCTGGCACTAGTACTGATTTTTGCTCCTTAATGCAGATAAAACTAGCTATCTTCTAGCTACTTGTTAGTAGTTATGCTGGCAGAGAGTCCCTTCCAGTGATAGTATTTACCTACTCACAGATAGTTCCCCCTTTCGAACAATATTCATTACAATCATCCTCATGCATAAACTTAACCGTATACCTACTGACCAATCGGATTGATCCTCCCGATTTACATCACTTCATATATATAACTCTAGGGGGGAATTCCAGATCTTTCAATGTTTTGATCTTTTAAAGCAATAAACCAAGCTTCTAAGTTTAGCAATCCTTGGGGAATTCCCCACTTTCCACTTATTGTGCAATCTAAACAGTGTTGCACTTAGCACAACAACTAGGGGTATTCTCCCCTTTCTTTCTCTCTCTTTTATAGTAAACAAAATACTTTTTTCCCGTGAAAATCTCTTCTCATAAAATTGAGAAAATAATATTTTTTAAAAGTTTATCATAAAAATGGAGGCCAGATAACAATGTGCATGCATGGGAACACACTAGACTCACACTATATCTTCTTCCATAATAAACCAACCAAACCTTTACCCATTCATGTTTCTTGTAGCATCGATAGCAAATGAACCTGAACTAAGAAAGCAAGAGCATATTATAATAAGGTTTATAGATAAAAAACAGCATGCTTCGGAATCGTACATCTATAGGCCTATAACCAAATACAAAGCTTAAATTATTAAACAAAAGGCACACACTGATAAAAGTTTTACCGGAAACCTGAATGACAACAGCATAGAGAGTATTTTAAGCTGTACTTGATCACCGTCAAATTCTCCCTAACTAATCTCATGTGTATCTCTAAGGCCATAGAGAGGGCGCAATGTACGAAATCACTATAAAATCAAATTTTGTATTGATTAGCCCATTAGCGTATAAGCCCGTCACATACGTCTCACAGCCCCTTTTCCTTTTCATCATTCTCATTTGTTTCTTCTTTTTTTCAACTGTCCATATAGTTCCGAACAAACGGGGCAGAGACCGTTCTCTAAACTTATGAATATTCTCACAGAAAATAAATCAAACAAGAAACCACTTTATTTTTTTCCGAAAGTGATCTCTGGACACCTCCGGAGAAAAATAACGGTCTGATAATATTCATATCTTAACATAAAAGACAATTGAACAAAATAATTCCTAGAAACAACATCGGCCTCATGTGGTACAAATGAAAGAAATAAACATAGTGAAAGAACTTAAAGGTCCTGGCCCGATCGCTAAGAGGCCTCGTCCCCAGGGACCCTGATTGTACCACACTAGTGGTCAAAATTTTGGTATCAGCAGAAAGCTACTATTTTTCTCATCATTTATCCCTCTGTGACATCTAGGGCTAAGGATGTTTGGTTTGGATGTATTAGCGAAAACGTGCCCCTTTTTGGTCGAGCAATATTATTTTTACGACCGTACTCTATGTGGATGCAAATCACTTTTCAGCTCTCACATCAAAACGGGTTGTAAATATCGCTGTCGAAACTTTACAGATGGGATTTGGGGTGAAGACCATTCTATCAAGATGAAAAACTTAAAAACTTAATCAGGATCCATCCCCCTTTAATATAAAAAGCTCATGGAACACAGATTGCCATCTCCTGTTAGCCTTATCTTTCAAGTAACGATTCTCCAAAGTAGTGACTCTAAAGTATGCATCAATTTCTTCTTCACTATATTTAAAGGGGACAATCGAAACATTTTGCCCCTTTATTGTGGAAATAAACAACGATGAAAGAACAGGTGACTCAATACAAAAGCTTATTGTGATAGTCGGATTACCATGACCATGCTCTGGTGAATAATCATGTATATTCGACAACGAATCAGCCAACAAAGTCATGGCAATCTTCAGGTGACTCAATACATGTACAAAAGCTTATTGTGATTGTCGGATAAAACCATCTCTGTTTAGCTAATACTGTATGTCGACAACGAAAAGCCAAGCTATCAGGGACATGTTCAAAAAGAAATTTAACACACGTTGCTTTTACTTTTAAACTGGTAACAATTGCTACCCCTAACGCCAGACACACTGAAGACGGATTTAAAAATAAAAATTGAGGTATAACGGTAAAAAAGGGAATTTTTCGCCTTTGTTTTCTTATACGCCATATAGTGCTAATGATAGCCTCAAGACATTGCCTATTTAATTCAACTTTATTTTTATTCACCAAGGAGGCCCATCAACAAATTTGTTCTTTCCTTGGGTGCCGTGGGTACATCATTAACATATGTGTCCTTGGGGAGTTGTACAAAATACAATTATCTTAATTCTAAAAGTAATAGGAATACTTCAAAGCAAGCAATAGCAAACAAATTGACAAACATAACACAATGCAAAAACACTATTAAAAACAGCAATTTAACCAAGAAACTCTTGATTTTTTTTTCTTTAATACATTTAAAGTAACCGACTGCTGAATATTCTCATCAAGATTGTTCCAATATATTGCACCTCGATAGGAAAACTGGCGTTTTGGAGTCTGTTTTATGTAGAAAGAGAATTCCTATAAGATAGATATCTTCTTTGCTAAAAACTTAGCCTGCGTAACAAGCATTCGGTAGTGCAAACCGCGGATCACTCTGTATCAAGATCTTTAATGCGTGGTGTCATATCCGGGGTCATATTATACGTGTGAAAGTGTTATTTGAACTGAACCTACTAAATATTCCAAACCTGCCTACTAAATAACATTTAGACACGGCTTAACCAGTCCAAATAGGATAATCTTTCCTCCAGATCAGATGGGACCATTTCTAACTCAGATCAATCAGGATTCCTTGCAATGACGCTTATCTTCTTCTATAAGAGTAAACCTATTATCGACTAGTCCTTGGTGTTAGACTCCAGCTGCACAAGTGAACATAACAGCTAAATTGGTTGTTTTTAATTAAGAAAAAACGAACGCTGCTTCAAAATATTTCAAAAACGAAATATATTCTCATTTTCCTGAATAATTATAAAAAAATCGATTTTCGTTCTTTTCACGACGACGTATTTAAGATAAAGATTCAAACACACCGTTATGAAAAATAATGGAATTTTGATAAGGTCTGGCTTTGCCTGTTAGACTCCGACTAGCGGCGAGCCTTTTCGGAGTCTCAAGGCTCGCCCAGCCTTATCAAAACACCATTATTTTTAATAAGGTGATGCTTCTCATCCTTTTCTATTCCATAATACAACTGCCACCCTTTATTTCTATTCTATACCTAAAACAGCTTATTTTAATAGAAATGCTTGGCGACCCATTTTTGCAGAATAATGGCCAGAATGCTGACCAATCAGAATGCTGCTCAATTTTCAATAACGGGCTGCAGAGGTAATAGAATAGCTAATAATGATTTGAAAACAAATGGGTTTATACTTTTGTGTCCTGGATGACTTGGATTGTAAAGGACTCATAGTGCTAATTTTAAAATGTACTTGTAAAACATTTTAAAACTCTAAATATTTTTATTTTCAATATTTTCACAGAGCCACTTGTACCAACCAATTTCTTCATAAATTGGTAGGGCTGTTCTCCCAATTGTGTACTTTTGTCCAGATTTTCCAGATCTATTTTTGATTTATTTTTTGAATAAGATATTTCTATCTGTGGATGAATTAGGTTTTTTTTAATTAATTCTGGTTCTGGGGTCTTTTACTTTCTCCAATTTCGAGAAAATGTTTGGTGTTCTTGACACTTCAGAAAATGATAGCTGCATTTCTGTTCTTTTTTTGGGCTTGAAATTTTATAACGATTAAGTTTCCGAAAGAACCGACCCCAATTTTGCTGCCTTTCATTTCCTTTCTGATTTGGGGGCAAAATTAAAAGGACACCACGGAATAATAATAATTGCTGAACCATGGAAAAATTAATATGCATTTTAAAGGTACCCTTGGCCTTGATTGATTGCCTTTTTTGCCATGTGTCCCTACTGTGACTTCTTCAAATGTCCAATACTGTATGAATTTGACCAACCCACACAAATTGCAACAGAACAATTTTGGTGTTAATATACTCTGAAATAGTCCCAAAATAATATATTAAAAGTCTAGCGCACAATCAATCTAAGTGGAACATGTAGAAATAAGGGGGCAACGTTTGTACAGTGGTAAAAATTAGAATTGTTCGAATTGATTTAAATGATGTGCCAATATATTGGGCTACTCCTAAGGTTTAAAAAAAGGTACTATTTGCCCTATCTCGCCTTATAGTTGTAGTACAATAGGCGCATAACAGTTCAAAGGTCATCCTGGCGTAAAATTCCATAGAATTGTCGATTTTGATCGGACTGGTTGTAAACTTAAATTTGTCCCACTAGATAAATAAAAGTAAAAACTTCTTTATTTGAAACTTTCCTATAAAGAATTACAGAGATAATGACTAGTGACCTCCCATAGACCCTTAGCCCCGTCACCTTTTGCATTCCAATTATGCAACAAATATTATAGATGGTGCAAACCAGTAATAATTTTCGGGTTCTGTACCATTAGACGACAATTTGACACCATTTTATAACGACGATATATCTGAAAATTTAACACGCCCCATTGTGACCTTTGAACCTATTTTGACTCATAACTATGACTACAACCTGGCAGATATTAGTGTGGGTTGGTATGTCATGAAACAGTTTCCCGTAGATTTTTGGTGCTAAAGATTTGATTTTCTTGCTGTTTTTATTCAATAGGGACCAGACGTCAGAAAATGATGGGGTGCAAATTTTCTGAACTGCTGCCTCCCTTCCTCAGGGGGGAAATTTTTACTTACAGTGAAAAATTAAAACTCGAGACAAAATTGTGTTTTAATAGTAGATTAACATGTTCGTCCTCCTATAAGATAAAAAAGTATATCATTTGCCTAATTCCGACCTTTAGTTTAAGCGCTATAGCCCAATAATGGTGTCAAGGTCATCCGGGTAAAATTTTACCCAATGCCGCAATTTTGTTGAAACTGTGATAATGTTGTTTGTATGTCCCCTCCAGGGATCCAAAAATGTAGTATTTTACAGTGTGTGACATATGTTTGGCTAATTACATAGCAACATGTCGCAATGTTCTCATGGTCTATGGTGGTCCCACCGAACTTCCCTGGATGTCGGCAATGGATGATATCCAAAAGACCAATTAAAATGCAATTTTTCCTGTTTCAGTATGACACAAGGAATCCATTTGACAACCATTTCAACAACATCGGAGCACTACCGCCCAGGGTGACCTTGAACCATTATGGGGCTAACGCTTTAACTAAAGGTTGGAACCTATCAAATATTCTTTTCTAATCCTTATGACGAGACGAACGTTAGTGTACATTAAAACACAATTTTGACTCGATTTAAAATTTTTTTCCCTGTACTCCCTTTGCCCCCTTGAAAATGGGGCATCAGTAGAAATTTGCAACCCCATCATTTTCTGACAGTTAAGGTCCTATTGACCC
>JAMKCH010056972.1:0-21223 GCA_023653785.1 Ophioderma brevispina | reverse complement strand
TGAGGAGGTATGATTATTCATAAAATATGATACACATTTGTTGATTAAAGTTATGGAAAAACTTAAAAGGTAGCCTATAAATTACCTGGATTTTTAACCTCCCTATATGTTTTGGATTTATGGTAGTTTAAATGTAAAAAATGTAGACTCTATTCTGCCAATGGCCTAATGTAGACGATCATTTGAGAGCAAATTGAAGAAAGAATTTTCATATTTTGAAACTGTCCAGTGCGGACTTTAAATGCAATTTCAATTTAAGGAGTAAGTGCAATTCAATTGATTACAGAAGATGGTATTGGTATTTTCAATTTTTCTTCAAGAAAAGAAGTTCATTTTCCAGAATCTTAAAAATTGTATATATTACAATGTTTTATTTATGCAGAGTATGGGCAATTATAAGTGTTGATGTACTATGTTTTCAGCTGAGTTTGCTCTATTTTATCATGAAGTCATTTTTTTAGAATGTTTACAAAAAAGAAACAGAAACATTGACCTGAACAAGAAAAAAAAAAAAAAAACAAGGCATTAATAACTATGGTAGTCCCAATATTGGACTTCACATTAAGTTTCTTTAACCAGTTGTTGTCGTCCCAAAACACTGCATGTAACAGCTAGAATTTTTTATGCCTTGAATTTCGACCACTGACAGCATTGCACCTCCAATTTATATAATTATCTGATTTCGATTCAATAAGCTTCACCAGTGCTTTGCTAAACACTCCTCCACCTTTAGCACTGCAGTAATATCCAATTTGAAATGCGTTTGATGAAGAGTTAAATAGCGACGTTCTTTTTCTGGAAAAATAAGCGATGTTGTTAAAAGTCTATGACCAATTTTTATGGACGGTGGTTGGGTTGGCAGTTACGCTTCCAGTATAAAATAAGGTGTTTTCAGGCAGTGAGATGAATCGTGAAAAGAACAGCTAAATGTTCAACCCTCGCCGGTTGAAAAAAAGTACCTAATACTACCCTAACAGGAAGGTAAATGCATAATGTAGGCATATATGTAAGTTTAAATAAACAGAATAATTCCCAATCCTAATTTTTGATGGGCTTTTCGATGTATTTAGAAAAAAATAACTTCACCATGTTATTAAAAATAAAATTGTTTAGCTTGCTTTTAAAGGAGACAACCAACGTAAGGCATGCATATTTACATTTTATAATAATGAAGGAACTTTCAATCTTGATTTGCGGAAAATGGCACCCAAGTCGCTCTGTTAGTCAATATTACACCGGGTGTGATGAAAATTTATGTCATGTAATTTTGGAATACAACGATTTTGTTTCAACATCTGGACAACACAAAACACCGGTCAAAATCTGACATGTCTTGGAAATTTCATTTAAATTTCATTATAAAAAGAGTTGATGAAGATATTTACGACTATCCTGTTGTTGATAACACTTAAGGAATCTTACAAGGTGATGGAATCAGGTAATAATTATTTGCGTGAAGAGTGCAAATTATTGAAGAATGTGAGAAAAAAATGGTGTCATCAGTTAAAACACACTATTTTGGCATGACTCATCCATTGATTTTAAAGTAATAAAATAATGATTAGGTACAATGGAGGAGTCCGCTCAGCATGCAGCTATACGTGATTGGATGAATTCTTTCCGAATAAAAGGTCTTATCAACATACATGTACATACATGTAGCTATGCATGATTCGATTGTGTTAAGTTAATCCACATTCTGTGAAAAGTGGCACCAATTGTATATACCTCTCTGGAATTATTTCAACTCGGATTGCAACAACAAAATCGGATAAACGGTATCAAAGCCAAGAATCATATGACATGATGAAATATCATGTGATCACTACTGTATTGTTTCACCTCCAACGAGAGCGGTGTTGTGCCTTGCCACCATTTTTTTTGTGGACACCTTGTAGGGCCTGTTTCACAGAATTGCCAAACTTTTTGAATTTTCACTTAAAACTTATAGGATTTTTTACAGGACGGTGATACAGAGTCACTTTTGTGTTTTTACTTATATCTAAATAGAATACCTCCCATACCTAAACCAACTTATGTGCTTGTATTTAGGAGACGGCCCACCAAAATGGTCAAATTTGACTGATATTGCGTCAACAAAAATACCTGCCCTTTTGTTTTCAGCTGCCATATTAGCTATGTAGAACCTGTCAATTTTTACTTTGAGTTCTTTTATGCAACTAGTGACAATTATACCATGTTAAAAATAAGGTGTATCAGAGTGCTCAAACACTTATATGGAGCAATCCAAATTGAGTGTTTGACGTGACATTTTCCGTTCACATGGAATACCATTGTATCATTACACACAGTTGACATCCTGTGGTGGAATCTGTGGCAATTTTATTGTATATTTACAAAGACCAATCCTAATGATAATGCCCAATTCACAAAGATTATATGAAGAGTCCTGAATTAATGCAGATATGGTTATTCAAAATTTGTCCGCAATTTTCCGTTCACACTTTTGTCACGTCCAACACTTTTGCAGAATCCATGTTGTCTTTATGAAGTAAGTTATATGTTTGTGTATTATTCCCATGACGAGCACTTTCCTGTACTAGTAAATTGTACTAAAAAGTTTGACAACCCCCCCCACTGTAAAATGGTCTTGGCTCTAGCAACATTAAATTTTCCGTTAACACACCAATCACGTCCAACACATTTGGTCACGTTCAAAACACTCAAGTTGCATATCTCAAAAACGAGAGGTCTGCAACTTTAAATTTATAGGATGGTTCTAGTTGTTCCATGGGTTTGTGAATACCAACTTACTTGAGGTGCGATCAGTTTATTTTTTTTTGTACATTTTCAAAAAATTTGCCCGTTCACATTTTCAATTAGTCACGTCCAACGCAAGTTTCAATCAAGCCACCATGCAAAATCTAAAGCTTTGGGAATATTGGAAGGGCATGAAGATGAAACCAAGCATTCACTAGGGGAAGTTAGTAGTGTTTCATCTTTATAGAAGATTAAAATCAGTTTTTGATTTTAATAAATGTCACATAAGATAAGATTTTAAGTCAAAATTCCGTCACATGTCACGTCCAACACTTTTGGACATTAAAGCTAATTATCTGCTAACTCAATGGGTGAGATTTGCTGCATTCAGTACAAAAATGTTTCTCAGCCTACAACTAATCAATTCATGAAAAACTCACTCTGCTCTGTTGCTTTTTTGATTTTACAAAAAACGTTTTTATGTCAAGAACCTGTTTTTGGATAAACTAGAAGCAAAAAATGTCAAGAAATTGTCAAAATTCAAGCGTCAATGTTCATATTTCAGCTGGTATTGCCTGAAGGTGCATAATTTACATTTATGATGAAGACAAGTCTAAATTCTTTTGGGATAAAATCTAAATTTCATTAACAACTATTTTGCATGACTCATCCATTGATTTTAAAGTTAATACCATATGATTATGTACAATTGGAGATCATGCTCAGCACAGACTATCTGTGATGGAGTGAATTCTTCGAATCACAGTGTCTTATCAACAACATTTCTCATACATGTTCTCTAGCATGATTCGATTGTGTTAAGTATACCCCATTCTGTGAAAAGTGCGCATAATCGGTAGAACCTCACCTCTCTTGGAATATTTGTCATAACTCAGGATTGCAACAACAAATCGGATAAACGGTATTCAAAAGCCAAGAACCTATATGGACATGATGTAAATATCATGTGATCACTACGTTATATTGTTTCCCTCCAACAGGGTGTTTTGCCTTGCACGCATTTTTTTTTGTGCCACGCTTGTAGGGCCTGTTCCAGTAATGGCACTTTTTGAATTTTCCATTAAAAGCTATAGGATTTTTTACGGAGGTGATACAGAGTCACTTTTTGTTTTTTTACTTAGATCTCGACTAGACCTACCTCCATACCTAACCCACTTGTTGGTGCTTGTATTGCAGGAGACGGCCCACCCAAATGGTCAAAAATATTGTTAAAAAAATCCCCCCAACCAAAAATACCCCCTTTTTTTTCAGCTGGCCATATTAGCTATGTAGAACCTGTCATTTTTACTTTTGAGTTCTTTCAGTCAACTAGGGACACTTTTTACCCTGTTAAAATAAGGTGTATCAGAGTGCGCATAAACGTATTGGAAGCAATCAAAATTAGTGTTGGACGTGACAGTTTCCGTTCACATTGCATACCATTTTATTCAATTCACCAGTTGACACTCCTGTGGTTGATCTCTGTGGCATTTTATTGTATCATTGACAAAGACAATCCCTCATGATTATGCCGCACCCAAATTCTAGGACTGGTCCCTTGAATTATGCAAGATTGGTTATTCAAATCTTGTCCGCAATTTTCCGTTCACATTTTGTCACTTCCACCACTTTTGCCAGAACCTGTTGTCTTTATGAAGTAAGTTCCTCTGTTTGTGTTATTTATTCTCATGAGGCACTTTCACCTGTACTGTAATTGTACTAAAAGTTTTGACAACCACTGTAAAATGGCTTGGCTCTATCAACATTAAATTTCCGTTCACACCAGTCACGTCACACATTTGGTCAACGTCCAACACCTCAGTTGCATACCTCAAAAACGAGGAGGTCCGCAACTTTAATTTATAGTATGTTTCTAGTTGTTCATGGGTTTGTGGAAACTACCACTTCCTTGAGTGCGATCATTTAGTCAATTTTCAAATTGACCCGCAGTTCAATTTTCAATTTGTCACGTCCAACGCGAGCTTCAATCAAGCAACCATCCAATCTCCCAGCTTTGAATATGGACGGGCATAAGATGAAAAGCATTCACTCAGGGGCAGTTTTAGTGTTTTCATCTTTAAGAAGCTTAAAATCGTTTTGATTTTACATAAATGTCCATCAGATAGAATTTTAAGTCGAAGTTCCGTTCACATGTCACGTCCAACACTTGGACATAAAGCTAATTATCTGCTAACTCAGTGGTTGAGATTTGCTTGCATTCATTACAATGTTCTTCAGCCTAACAACTAGTCAATTCATGAAAATCACTCTAGCTCTGTTGTCTTTTTGATTATTATAATACAACTTTTTTTATTCAAGAACCTGTTTTTGGATAAATAGAAGCAAAAATTTCAAGACCATTGTCAAAATTCAAGCGTCAATGTTCATATTTCGCTGTCTTGCCTGAGGTCTACTTTACTTTATGATGAGACATCTATTTCGTTTGGCAATAAATCTAATTTCCATTAAGACCTATTTGATTTTTACAAAATGT
Organism: Ophioderma brevispina; assembly: GCA_023653785.1. Lineage (NCBI taxonomy): Eukaryota > Metazoa > Echinodermata > Ophiuroidea > Amphilepidida > Ophiodermatidae > Ophioderma > Ophioderma brevispina. The sequence continues at coordinate 16,008 of JAMKCH010056972.1, read as the reverse complement.
CTCATATTTCATCTCTCTGATTACAACAAGTCATAAAGGTAAAGAATCCGGTGTGCTTTCTATTTTTCCTAAATTTATAGTCTTATACACTTAGAAACACTAACACAGCTTGGACACAGAGTTGGAAAAATGACCCCCAGGTTGACAAAAAGGTTGGAATACTTGTGACGGGCCGTATACGGGTCATGCTATCACGGTTCCTAATGCCAATGTGATTTTGTGAGGAAATGCTAAATTTTAGTCGCGTTTAATTCTGGCAGTTTAATTTCTTAATTTAATCATCTTCAGCCGTGCCAGTTGGTGGCAGAGTTGTTTTAGAGAACTTATGGTGCATTTTAGCCCGGTTTCTCTGGCTTTTTCTCTCCGCTAGCGGGCTAGCCCTACGATAGCCCTAGACTACCGGTACGGCGACGTGCCCCCGGGGGAGGCACTCAAGTTTTTTCAGGTAGGGATGTGAGGCCCCGATTTCTGAACTTGGGCTTGTACGGATTGGTCTCCGAAAGTAGGGGCTTGGGAACTGAAATTTTGAACAATTTTGCAGCTTGTGAGCTTAAATTTGGCTAAATTCAGCTTCTTGGGCCAAATTTTTTGGAAAAAAAAGGGGACCTTAAGACCTGAATTATCCTTCCACTGGGAATCTTGGGAACTACTGGCGGACGCGCAAAGGGTGGTCTTAGGTCGACATCCCGTACCTCTTTCCATGTCAGTGCCCCCCCCCCCGGGGATGTGCAACGTTTACTTGAACAAGCTAGATGCCTTTATGTTTAAAACTAAATTTTGTGTTTTTGATTGCAAAAAATTTTTTAAATGAAGTGATTTCTCTACTCCCCGGCCTTGCTGGCCCGGTACGAATTTGTCATTGCTATGCAAAGTGCAGAAATTCTGAACATTTTGATGTTCGCTGGCATTTTTTTTCCTTAAATGCATTAGTTCTTGATTTTGTTCATCGATATGTTGACTATAAATTAATAACTTACAAGGGGGAATTTCGTGATCCACACCTCGTCCCCCCGACTTCCTAAAGCTGTTCATTTTCCATCTGAATCCGTTAGCCTTAGTAATCCACGTGTGCCTAATCTTAACGTGCCAATTTGGTCGCATCTGTAAGAAATTTAGGCAATTTTGTATTTTTCTGTCCGTAAAAGAAATTACAGCCCAGTAGCCCTAGATGGGACTGTGGGAAACAAGCAATTGTTCTAACACAAAACCGCAAGATCGAGGATCAGCTCAAACATTTTTGGGAAACGCATTTTCTCAGCATATCTTGTGATAATGAATAAAACAGAAGGTGCTGAATCACGAAATGCACCTTTAAGTACAATACAAGAAGGACTGAAATCAGAATCCCAACCTAATAATTTGATTTTTTTTTTCCCTTCTAAAGTCAATTCCTCCAACACACACATGGGCGGTGAATCCCCAGTCCTAAAAAATATGGACTGAACTAATTAGTCTAGGATCATGCCACCAACAATGTTTACCCAGTTCTGAGTCTTGAGAAAGGGGCTAGATTTGTGTAGACAGTACTTACTCACAATCAATACTAGAATCACTTAATTGAATTATTGTATGTCCACGTTCACATAGCATGAAATCTTCGTCCGTAACCTATACCCCTCCGTAGCGATAACAGGCTATGTAGTGGAAAATGCCTGGCAACTTCGGCTAAGGGGCGCAGTCACTATCACATTTGTAGCCCAATTTCCTTTTTCAGTCAGGTTGAAATTCTGAAGGTGCGGGGTAAGGAGGGGCCAACGTACACAAAGGTTTTACCCGTATATTCTACATCCACAAGGCAATCTTTGCGGCAAAAAGACGTTCGTCTAGAGCTACCGGGTCACTGCCCTGTACTCTGGGGGTCACTCACTAAAAATGTCGAAACGGATCGGAATTGAACGGTTTTTAAAAGAAATTAGGGGTCAATTTTGGCTCTTTCAATTTTTTATGGTTCGTTTTCAAAGCTTGGTTTTTACCATTTAAGGGTCATTTTCCTGTGTAATAATCGACACAGTAAAAGACATCTTTTTTGTGCACGGCATCTTTTTAACTCTGCAATCCGTGATGCTGATATCGCATTGCAATTTAGCACAGCTGCGACACAAGTTTTACATTGCATAGCAAACCCTGCACCCATTTTTAAGAAAATTCACTCCCAGAATTTTTTTTTGATTATTACTTAATTAGTGCATGGATGGACTGGTCAATATGGGAATTTGGGGCGATTCACTGTTCTTGTACATTTTGTTTTCCCCGACAAGAATTTCACTGCAATATTTTGCCAAGATATGATTTACTTGGCATATTGCAACAACAAGCTTAAGAAATGATAATAGTTTGATGCTGTACGTGACATACTCTGAATTAGATCAAGTGTATTTAATTCATATAAAAATTACAATTTTGTTATAAAATTCCGGATCCGTAATTTGTTGTTATCCGTTCCTATGGTCTGTTGTAAAATACTACCGTAAATGTTTATTTTCCTCCATGAAACGGGAAAATCTGATTCATCTCAAACTTGGATTTGAGCATTTTTGGTGACTATTCTTTAATTCTAGTTAGTTATTCTGATTAATATTGAAACAATATATTTAAAAATCGTATGAGTCAGCCTTTAAATGGTATGGTCCAATTTAAATAGCAGTTTTCATTGTGATAGAATGACCTTAACCCCAAACCCCATCCTGGCATTCCACCGCTGGAACGTTACATTTTTATCCCACCTCCTGTATTCAAAGGTATTCCAATAACCAGAATAGCTTGGATTGTTTATGCTTTGGATGCTTCCTCTATTTCGTAGACTACAATGGGAGATAATAAATTATTTTGTAAGCCTCAGTCATATAGGTAGTGTGTCAATCAACATTGGCTGGCCAAAATGGGGCATATTTTTGCTCTAACTTAAAACCAATTTCCTTTAGCCTCATATTTACATAAAAATACAGCTTTTTTTCTGATTCCAAATTTTGACTACTTCTGGTAATCTGTTGTTAGTTACCTGTTAGGTTGGGCCCTCATTTAACTTATAACCACAAATTCTAAAGTTATCAGAATTTCTCAAGAAACTAAAATGTTTTTGCCAGTCATTTTATTTTTTGGTAGAAACCTCGATACTACCTGAATCGGCTTTGCTAGCTTTTGTCTTTAGAATGTGCGCTGTGTAAGTTATACTGTATGTAAGGTAAGCTACGTTGAGGCATTTTGCAACCACTACAAATAGTGACGCTGAAATTATTTTGGAACAGTTTGTTTTCTTAGGCATTGCCACGCAATCCTCTATCCTTGAAAAATTCCTTTAATGTGTATATTCCCGCATATTATTTTGGGTATCAATTTCAGGGTGTTGAAGGCATGGACAAAAAATGAGACAACGGGGAAAAAAGAGGAAAAAGGAGTGAAATGTCCAAACAGGCCTGAAGGCTAAAATTTTGGCAGTAACAATTTTTAAAACAATGCATCCTCTTAATGAGGCAATTTCACACCCTGTCTTTACACTCATATGCCAAAAATATGCCACCAACAAAATGTTTAACATGACTGAATCTGTCAGCATATAGTGTATCATCTAGAATATGTTCATGAATCAACACCTTCCTACCACACCCCTGCAGTTTACACTCTATGCCAAAAAGGCCACCAACAAAATGTTACATGACTGAATCTTCAGCAATATAGTGTCTCCTCTAAGAATATTGTTCAAATCAACAACTCCTAACCACCCCTGCAATATTACACTCTATGCCAAAAATAGCCACCAAACTAATGTTACCTACTGATCTGTCAGCATATAGTGTAATCATCTAGAATATTGTTCAAAGCAACAACTTCCTACCACACCCCTGCATATTACACCTATTCCAAATAGGCCAGCAACAAAATGTTAACATGATGATCTGTCAGAAATTAAAAATAGTGTATCCATCAGAATTTGTTCAAATCACAACTTCCTACCACACCCCTGCAATATTACCCTCGATGCAAATAGGCCAGCCAACATGTTACCATGACTAAAAGAATCTGTCAGCAATATATTGTTCTCTAGATATTGTTCAAATCACAACTTCCTACCACACCCCTTCAATCTTACACTCTAGCAAAATAGGCCAGCCAACAAAATGTTAACATGACTGAATCTGTCAGCATATAGGTATTCTGAATATTGTTTCAAATCACCCACGTCCTACCACACGCCCTGCAATTTACACTCTATTCCAAATAGCCCCCAACAAATGTTAACATGACTGAACCTGTCAGCAATATAGTGTAATCCTCTAGAATATGTTCAAATCAACACTTCCTAACCACACCCTCGATATTACACTCTATGCCAAAAAATAGGCCAGCCAATAAAATGTTACATGACTGGAATCTGTACAAATATAGTGTATCACTAGAATATTGTTCAAATAACAACTTCCTACCACACCCTGCAATTTCCCTCTATGCCAAAATATGCCAGCCCACACAAATGTTACATGACGAATCTGTTCATCATCAGTGTATCATCTGAATATTGCTTACAAATCACAACTCCTACGCACCCCCTGCAATTTACACTCTATGCCAAAAGGCCAGCCAAACAAATGTTAACATGACTGAATCTGTAAGCAATATAGTGTATCATCTAGAATATTGTTCAAATCAACAACTTCCTACCACCCTGCAATATACACTCTAATGCCATATTCCAGCCAAATAATGTTAACAGACTGATCTGTCACAATATAGTGTATCATCTAGAATCTATTGTTCAAATCAACACCTTCCTACCACACCCCTGCAATATTACACTCTAGCCAAATAGGCCAGCCGAACAAAATTTACATGACTGACTCTGTCAGCAATATAGTGAATCATCTGAAATATTGTGCAATCAACACTTCCTACCACACCCTGCAGATATTAACACTCTATGCCAAAAATGGGCCAGCCAAACAAAATGATAACATGACTGATCTCAGCAATTAGAGTGTATCCTAGAATATTGTTCAAATCAACACCTTCCTACCACACCCCTGCAATATTACCATTTAGCCAAGAATGAGCCAGCCAACAATGTCCATGACTGAATCAGTCAGCATCTATGTATTCTCTAGAATATTGTTCAAATCAACACTTCCTACCACACCCCTGCAATATTCCTCTATGCCAAATAGGCCAGCCAACAAATGTTAACATGACTGAATCTGGTCATAATATAGTGTATCTTAATATGTCAACACACTTCCTACCAAACCACAAGGCTTCATGCTAACAACCCTAATTCGATCAATAGACCAGAGCCAGTCTCCTTTATGAACTACCATCGCGTTTACAAGAGAATAGTTATTAATTATGAGATCACACAGGCCAGCATGTGACGAGCGCTGGTAGGGAGATATCCATGGTATTCACTGGTAGAGCTAGGCTGGTCTAACTGTAATTGTTGCAGTTAGCGGGTGGTGTTGAGGGAATACCAGGTTGATTAGCATGTTGAGTTGAGAATGGCCTTATTACAAGCTGTTGGAATATCAGAGCTTCTACATGAGCTTACGAGGCAAGAATTCGGATTGACTTAATCGTTTGGAACTTTATTCAGTGAGTATCTCTTTATGTTCTTCATTTTTTTGTGATAGTGTCCACAAAGTTGGTTGGAATATTCAAGGTAAATTCTGGAATCAGCAAGTGTTAATGTTGCATATTATGTTAAAGGTGCATATGATTATACAAGCACCTTCCTTTTTAGATGGTATAGATTCTTGATCTTGGATAGTTCTTTAAAACGTTCAGTTTAAGCAATAACAACACTTTTTGAAGAGCGCACCAATACATAACATAACTTTATTTCTATCCACAATCATACATCGGTATAACATTACTACATGCGAAATATGTATTGAATACTGATAGAATGTGGAAGTACTGGAAATTAGTACGCCAATATGGCTTCAAGTCCCAGACTCAATTTCCATTTGTTTATAATTTACATGGAGTGACTCAAATTTGATTATATTTTGCACCGTTATTTTGTATTATCTAGAACTACCCCCTGCGACGAAAATGCTCAAAATTGCGTATTTATCATAAAATGTAAGTCGTTTTGTAATTAAATCTAGGGATTGATTGGGATCCCAGATTTTATTTAACTGCAGGCTGGAATGCTAGTTATGTTTTCGTCCATATGAAATGTGCCACTCCAAAAATGACCTCTAACTTGACATCCCTGACTCAACTAATGGATGCGCATAGACCACTACATGGTGCTATTTCCCGGCTATTTCATATTGAAAGGCCGTTCCCAGCAGCAATTGAATTATTATCAGACCATATTAATTGTTCTAATCACCAAATTCTGTCGTTTATGACACACAGACATTTTCAAGCTTAACAATTCACAGGTATAGTTTACTAGCCAGTTACCAATGCAACCGTGTAAAATTCTCATTTTTTTTTTAAAAAGTGGGGGTGCTTTTAAAAAAAATATGCTATTATTGCTTTAATTCCCAACAGTGTGTTTTGGTGTTAGGCCAATGAAAGTCAATGTTATGTTTCCCGTAATTTTTTTGCAAATCATAATGAGGCAACTATTTCATTTTTCATTATTCATTATTCGTAATTTTGAAGAAACAGCCATTTCACCAACCTTCAGCATGCTCTAATAAATACAATATTGTGTCAAACCACCACCCTACATTTAAAAATGATTTTGCAACTGTTCTTTGATTTAAAATCTAAATCACATTCATAAGATGTGATCACAAGAAGAAACCTTGATATTTTCTTTAAAATACAAAATAATGAACTTTTTATGGATTTCAGCATCTCAAACGCGGGCATAAAATCATAACGCGGGCGGGTTACGGGAAACATAACATCGACTTTCATACGCCTTATATGAGCAACTTGCACTAGCATACCCAGCCGGGGTATGGAGGCTGTGCGAGCACCCTGGGGTTTGCACAAGAATTACACAAAAATCATCCTGTTTTTTATGGGTCGCTGCACCCCACCACACCCAAGACCAGGACTGGGTATAGAGGTTGTGCCTGTGACGTTATCAACCGTAATGCTGAACTTTGTTCAACAGAATCAAATCAGAAACCGCTGTTATTTGCACCACATTATTGGCATACAAATGAGGTGATTCCCGGGGTTGCACGCAACATTAAATTGAATGGACTGCATTACGGTCCAGGACACCCGTTCGATTCTTTTGTTCATAGCCAATCGATTAAAACAGGCACAACCTCTATAGATTAACCAATTATTTGAAATAAAGTACTCGTACTTTTGCAGTTCATTTATCTGAACACAATACGCTGACTCCGAGGTTTCGAAATATAACTGTTTTGTGTATTAATCAGATAACAACCTCAGCGGCTCAATTCCAAAGTTTGAGATGAATCAGAATTCGTGTTTTGATGCAATAAATCTATTTATTTTCATTATTCGTAATTTTGAAGAAGAGAAAAAGCCATTTCACCAAAACTTCAGCATGCTCTAGTTAGTTATACCAAAGTTTGTATTTAAATCCGGGCGGTTGTCCCCGCTTACCCGAAGGGTGGTCCGGATACACTCACTCAGAATAATGCTGTGTGAGGATTTAATTGGACAAAAGTAATTGAACGGATGCCCCTTCCTGATGTCATCCACAGTTTTCGGCGGTGGGCCTAGCCTTTGGGCAAACCCACGCCCACATGCACGCGGCAGTGCGGGATGGCCACCATTAGCTCCCAGGCTGACGCCCTTGTAGGTAGATCTCCTTTTCATTATCAGGGTAATCCAGCTATCCTCCCTCATCAGAAATCCAATGGCGGGACGGTTTGGCCCCGGACACTGGCCCTGGGACAGGTATTAGTACTGGTTACCAGGGATACCAGTAGCAGAGGGCCCCCCTTTCAAAGGAAACTGACCTGACCTAATAAATACAATATTGTGTCAAACCACCACCCTAACATTGAAAAATATGAGTTTGCAACTGTTCTTGATTAAAATTCTAAATCAACTTTATATTAAGAGTGATCACCTGAAGAACCTGATATTTTCTTTAAAATACAAAATAAGAACTTTATGGAGTTTCAGCATCTCAAACACAGGCATAAATCATAACGCGGGCGGGGTGGGGTTACGGGAAACATAACATCGTCTTTCATACGCCTTATATGAGCAACTTGCACGTAGCATACAGCCGGTGGTTATGGAGCTGTGCGAGCACCCTGGGGTTTGCAAAAATTATACAACATCAGCTGGTTTTTATGGGTAGCCGTACCCCACCACACCCAAGGCCAGGACTGGGTACATCATCTATGAATGTTCATCTTGCAGTGCCCTATAGGCCATTGTTATGGTGTTGTCGTAAGAGGCAAAACTGTGTTGTGAAATTGAATGAAAGGGAAACTTGTCTAATGTTTTCAACCGATACGTTGTAGGGCTCTAATTATTATCACATTGATTCACGGCAGCGCCTCAAGACTTTGGTGATTTTTAAAGTTGTCGCGTGTTATAAGATTAATTAATATATATTACTAGGGTGATCACTATGCGGGCTTTAAGCTGTGTACACCTACAGAGTGGCTATGGATTGTGTGTGCGTAGTGCAACCTTTGTGTGGAAAAGTATTTATTTCTAACAAAGTAAAATCAATATACATCCCTTCAAAAAATAATCCTGAAATTCGTCGTTATAACAATTCATGTTTTATTAGCATGTTGGATCAAATTTTTAAAAGCTTACATGTTTTATTCTCTCGCATAAGCGTCGAAAAAAAAAAAAGGCAGTATCGCCACCGCAGTAGCGTAGGTAACCTGGGAGGTCGTGTGATGAGATTTCATGCAGTGAACTTTACACTCAATCGCCCTAATTCCAAACAAGGAGGTAGTTTTAATTCTATGGAGGGGGTCTGTCAGATTTCATGGACCGTAACAAAATGCAAGAAAATGACCTCCGGTGACATTGATGTTATTGCGTCCTCGTACGATAAAGTTTTGAAGTTACTCAAAAAAAATTTTGGTGGATTTATTCTATATTAGATCGCTAACAAAAATTGCAATATCGATATTTGAAAAGATCACATTTAATTAACAAATGAGGTACCTCATTATTTTTGCACGGCAAAGAAATAATTATTAAAATAAAATATCAAAAACGCCTTATATTTCAAGGTCACGGGCCATGCGCGCTGGGAATGGGGAAAAACCTTTGAGGGGAAAAGCAACGTGGCTGCGTTACTATCTACCGCGGGAGGATTTGACGCTGTCTCTCAGATATATAAATTCACTCACTACCACAGGCCCAAACCTAGCCGTATTCTGATAATCCAAGAATCATGAAAGGAAAAACCTCAGGAACTAGAAATATTTTGGTGTCTAAATAACCAAGTTAAATTATGTTGCTATTTGTTGATGATTTGGCCGGTCACACACGAAATGTGAAGCCCCTTTGTGCAGCGCCGGCTGTATCCTTGCTGTAAATAATGGATCATCATTTATGGATGAGGATATTTTTGAAACTGAATGCGTACAAAATGGACTCTTCCATTCATTTTAAAGGGTTGTGGCTCAAGAACAGTCTAAAATTTCTGAACATTTTAAGGGACATGTGGGATCTTTTTAAAATATGGATAGAAAATTTGTTTTAAAATAATACTAATTTAAAAACTGAAAATTTTACACTTGATGATAGAGGAGATTGATAAAAAATACTTAAAGAGAAGAGATAGTTTCTATTGCAGTTAAATCAGGGGTTTATGGGCCGGCGTTTGCACGTTTGGGCTTGGTTGATTTTAAAATCGATGTAAAGGGGAGGGATGATGGGGGGGGGGGACTGGGGGTGTTATGTAATTTCTTCATGGTCTTTAAGGATTTTTTGTTTGTGTGTTTATGTGTTGGTTTTTTTTTTTTTTTTTTTTATTTTCGGAGGTAATAAATTTCCTTATACCCTACAGGCATGGCAGACTCTCTCTGGCACCTTATAAAAATCCAGCCAAATGAAGTTGCCTTTTTTTCATTTCCTTTTTTTCTTAACTTTTCCCTGTATTTTCCCCCTATTTCTTTGTTTTTGCTTTTTCCTTTGATTCTCTCTATTGCCTTTTGCCCTTTGCTTTTTTCCCTTTGACCCTTTTTTACTGCCTTTTCCTCACTTTGCTTTTTATTTTCCTTATCTTCTCTCTTTGCTTCACATTTTCCCTCTTTTGTTACCTTTTTCTGCAATCTTTCCATTCCCTCCTTTTGACATTAGCCTCTTTTCCTGGGCTTTTCCCTTTGCAATATTTTCTTTTTACATTTGCCCTTTTCCCTTGGCATTTCCGTTTGCCCATTTTTTTCTTTTGCCATATTTTCCACTTTGACTTTCCATTGCCAATTGTATTTCCATTGTCTTTTTACTCTTTTCAATTTTATTCTTTGCCTTTTCAAGATCCATTTGGCTGTTCAACTGCCTTTCCTTTGCCCTGTCCCTCGTTGCCCTCGTCCCTGTGGGTTTCCTTGTCTCTTTCCCTGAAGTTGCCTTATTCCTTTTGCTGTTTTTTATCCTTTGCCTTTGAGCCCTTTTTCCTCTTTTTTTATTCCTTCTTGCTTTCCCTTTGCACTTCTTTACCCATCGCCCCTTTTTTTTCGCCTTTTCCCATTTCCCTTTTCCCCCGTGCCTAATTAATATTTACGTTTCCCTTAGTCTTAGTCCCTATCAATTAAAATGATGAATATAAAAAGAAATAGAAAATTATTGAATATGCATTAAAAAAAAAATGTTTATAAATGTACTTGCATTAGGCCAATAACCAAAATATTAATATTTCTAAAGTATTATTTTTTCACAAATGGTCAGTCATGAATATAGTTAAAATCATATTGTCGGCATATTACGCCTGCCAAAAGTACCATGAATTGCGATGATTTCACCCATTTAAACGGTTCATAAAGTAGAACTGTAGCATATTTCTTAACTTAAATTCATAGGAAAATTAAATTACAGTGGGTCGGAGCCCTTTTCACAAATTATACCAAGAGCTAAATTTGCCAAAATGTGCCAAAACACTTTCGGCCGCGGCCCCAAAGTATGCTTTGGTGGTGATTTCTAAAAGTAGAAATTTCAGCATATTAGACAGACATTTTTTCGTTTATTTAAATGCAAAAATAGCATAACTCAACCAACAATAAAAACCCAGTGAGTTCTAACCTCTTTCCCACAAAATTATCATTCTGCTTAAATATGCCCATTGCTGCCAAATTATCAAAGTTCCAGGCCGCCGAAAGTGATTTTTTTGGTGATTTTGCATGTCGGCCATTTTTTTAAGTGGGCATAACGTAGAAATGTAAACATATAGACATGTTTCTTTATTACATGAATAATAAAATAGCATTAAAATAACACAAAATAAAAACCCTAGTGGTTCTAACCTCTTTCCACAAAATGATCATCTGCTCTAAATATATGCCCAAAATTGTTGCACAATTATTTGAATTTTCAGGGCTGCCGAAAAAGTGCATTTTTGGTATTGTGCCATTTTGAAAGTGTTGTAATGTAAAAGTTATAACAAACAAGCCTATTCTATTTAAACTTTTGCATGAAGATGCATCAAAGTGACAAATTTAAATGAATCCACCACAACACACAAAGTCATATTCTTCAAAGTTATTACTCCTTAAATACGCTAAAAATCATCATTTCAAGAAAAATTGTCAAAATGGGGTAAAAAACGGCTAGTTTCGTAAATCTTTAGAAGGCTGTAACTTTGTAACGAATGTCCGATTTCGATGATTCAAAAAGTTTTTTCAATAGTTGGATTCAAGAGGAAAAATTCTGGTAGGAAAAATTAAATCTAGGGAGCTACTTCAAATTTTCAGTGACCACCCTAATATTACTAAAAAAACAAATTTGTTTGTGGGTTGTCCCGGCTATGCGTTTAGCCGCCCTTTAACATACACGTACGATATGACGTGGGGTAACATGGTGGTAGAGGTACGACGTACGCGGTTTGTGGTCCATGTTTTCGAGGGTAGTTGGGGGTCAAAGGGTCATCAGGGGGTCGTTATGGGTAACTTGGCCGTGCTTTGACATATGGATCTGAGTTTTGGTATGGTGGTAGAGTCTAGCCGGAAGAGTTTAGTGGTCCAATTTTTCGAGGGGTAATTTGGGTCAAAGATCAATACGGGGGTCATATAGCGGGACTCCCTCCCCCCCACACACCCCCACCCCACAACAGTCCTTTCACCCTCCCCCAATCCAACACCCACTCCCGCTAAGTTATTATTTAAAAAGGTTACAGTGTGTCCCCAAAAAATGCAATACTTGTTACAAGGCCGCCATGCAGTTTTGAAATGATGACTTCTTGTCTTGTTGGAACGTTAAAGATATGTTACTTTCACACCCAAGAACAAGTAGCCACATGGTTTTGTTTTCAAAGCTTATGGGGTCTGGCCCAACAGGTGTGCATTTTTTTGTTTTGGTGGGGGCACACTGTATTTGTGGTTAAAGGACATATCAGTGATTTTAAATCAGCAAATCGAAAAAAAAAATCATCAAAAATCAGATTTTTGCTGTATGTAACAAGTACAGGTATCTAACATACCCTGAAAATGATAAGGACCAGAAGCAGCCTAATAAGGGACCAGAAAAAAAGTCGGAGATTTGAGTATTACTGTCCGAACGGACATACGACAACACGTAATTGAATGGGAGATCTATCTTTGGACACGGCCGTTTTCTTCCTTTGTAAACTTATACAGCTGGAAAAGGTAACTATGAGAATTCTACAGACTTATCATTCACTTTAGAAGCTATTCATAAATTTCAACATTTTTACAAATCACTGATAGTGTCTTCTAAGTGTGGTGATAAGTATTAATGTTCTGGTTCAATACTACTCAATGCCCCCTAGTGGGAGCCAAACAAGTAGGGTGGTACTAATGTTCCTTGCTGATGTTTGGAATAAGGATTGGCTTTTATAGCTGTTGTTTGGTGTTGATGTTAGACTGGTCTGGTTGGAGAGGTGGTTGCAGATAGATTTGGGGAAGAGAGTTGAGTATAGTCTATTAAAGTTCGGGTATGAGGAGTATTTATAACAGTTTTATTAACTTGTATTTGAGTATATTCTCCGTGTCTTGATGACGCGTTGGACCGGGCGTAGGTAGGGTTGCCCAAAAAAAGAAATGGCAAGTTCACCTTGTAAGGCTTGTTGGAAGATCTTTATCCTTTTTCTTTTTAAGTGGCTTCTAGGCTTCCCCAGCCCAGTTTCTCCAATGTGTTATGTTTAATGTCATTTTAAGTTTTTTGTCCATGTTATAAGATAAGGCACATCCGAAAACCTTGAAAAGGTGGTATGTTGCACACCCTACCCAAATGAAAGTTGAGTCATTTGAGTGACCCCCAGACCGTCTACAACCAAGTTGCAAGCTCCAACATTACAGTATTAGCCATCGAACTTTAAAACTCTAAATTTACACGTTACAATGACAAACCAGACACAAGTTTGCTTGACATGAACATTTGGGGTTTTTTTGCCTAATTGATCTTGATTGCTCCCTAACATCTCCCTATCCCTTGGACTAGGTAAAAGTGCAATGGTATTAGCAACTTATGTATGAATCAGAAACCTAGGAGTTGTGTCTGTTGATATTAAAAATGATGTAGCCGTGAATTAGTGTAGCTCTAAAAAGAATACGCATTTTAAAAAAAGGACAACCGTCAGAGGGAATATTTTACATACATGCTCAGAACATATGCCTCTTGTGCAACAGATCTGCAGCCTGTGTATCTGCCAAGCATATGCATCTGTGATAGTACAGCTGAGGTTAAAGAATATGCTTTTAAAGACAACCCTCATTTAACAGAAATATTTATATACTGAGTGTGCCAGAAGTTAGTGTTTTTACTCTTAAAGAGACACTGGCATACACATGTGAAAAATAGGCACCCTCACATTGGTAAGAATTATATTTTTGCATGGTGTAAGGCTTTTATATACATTACGCCCCTCACCTGAAATGTTTAAGACACCAAATCAACGCCCTTATGGGTAAACATACATTTTTATAATTAATGTGCCTGTGACATTTATCAGCAGACGACGGAAATGGCGGGTAACAAAGAAACAACTTTTGTCTAGTTAGCTACGTCGGTCAGCTGACCTGCTTTCTCAATGTCCCGTGTGAACCGTGTCTTCCTTTTTGGACTACACGCGCTTTTTTTTCCCCCTGTTGACACACGTTTTTCCGTTGGTTGTGAACTTATCCTTATCGAGTAGTACCCGAGTCTCAAGATTATTCATAAGTTGACATCGACACATGTTTCGTGCCTTTAAGCGTACGCAACCCCACATAAATTGTTTTCGGCCCCATCACCTACAAAGTACCTTGGATGTCTCTTAGCCTATTATTAACCCTAAAGCCCCCCGGCCAGACGCAATGCGCGTGCAACGAAAAGTCCCCCCCCCGTATTCGTGTCGGTAACGTCGTAAAAGTTTCTCGTTGCATCCCGGCCGCCAACAACTATTTTTGTTCGCGCAATGACTCTCATTTGCACATTATTGCATTCTGGGCCGTCTTCCGGAAAATGAAGCGATGTTCCTCGTGCACCTGGAACGTCATTCCCGGGAAATGATGCGATTTACGTGCTTTTCACTGCATTTCGGACGGTTTTGCCCGCAGAAGGCGCAATGATTTTCATCAGGCTGGGTTGGGTGGAAATGTGTACAAATTGCCATAGCCAATTTCCGATATCGATGGGGATATGCCACCATTTTTGAAATAAGCTACTTTTAATATGCATAAACGCATTCAGACCGTAACCCGGAGCATGACGTAGCGTATTAGCGCCACGCAAGACCTATGGACGTAGCGTAATAGCGCGACTCACGACTGGCGAACTATAAGCTACAGATTCATGCAGATCAGTTTCTGCAGTAGATCTTATTTATTATTTATTTAGGGTGTCTCATTGCATCTCGCACGCGATGTCCTCGTTGCATTTGGGACGTCTTTACGGAAAATAGGCGATGTTCCTCGTTGCATCTGGGCCGTCTACGGGAACAATGACGCGATGTTTCCTAGTTGCATACTCGGGCCGTGCGTCGGGAAAATTACGACGATGTTCTTAGTTGCATATGGGCCGTAAGACTTTACGCTACTTATTCCTGTGCGGGAAAAAAACAAAAAACGGCCGAGATTGCAATCGAAACGCAAAATTTGTTTCTTGTTGCATTGGGCCGTTTAAAAACAATATACCACAACTTCATCATACTTGCACACTTCCATATATACCACAAACTACCACCACAAATTTGACTGTGGTAATTGTGGTATTACGCTTAGTAGTTAGATAAATCATACAAACTACTAGAGTAACTCATCACAAAATACCACGTGAATTACAAACAACCACTGCGCAAATGGGCCAACAATTGTACAGGGCCCCAAGAGACAGTGCGGGGCGGCCCCCACCCGGGGAAACTTTGGTGTTATAGGCTTTCATGGCGCGGGGTGGGTGCAGGAGGTACGTGGATGTACCACAATTTATATGTCAATGATAAGCTCACTACCACAAAATACACCAAAATATTGTAGATTCTGTTATAAATTACTATCGACCAGAAATATCATCACATATTAAATGTTATATGGTATTTTGCTGGGCTAGAGCCTTGTTAGGATAATCTTTCATCTATATTATGCTTTTTGTGTATTTCTTCTTCTTTGTCTCCAGACTCATATTAAAGATGAATCCTGACCACCAACACCCAACTCAGGGGGATAACCTATCAGGTCCACCACATCAGCAGTTTTATATAAATACACTTAAGAAATATACGAAGTCATGACCCACAAACGAGTCTTTGTCAATCGCAAGTTCAGAGGAGAAGATGAAATTTGTTCTTTGGTTTTTTGCCAGGGTAAACTTACACATTGGAAGGAAACCTTAATTGAGGGTCGTCGAGTGCAAATTGGGTAAATCACGTATTTCAATACGGAATAAATCGCAATATGTCATAGTCCGCACAGTTCACACTCTATAGAAAAACTTACACAATTTGGGCAC